>PVLD010014646.1:0-51556 GCA_004027595.1 Dinomys branickii | reverse complement strand
CTTTCCCACGTCTCGCCCCGGCAGCCTGGTCCGCCCTACCACATCTCCCCCGGCATCTCAGAGAAATACGCCCAGTTTAAACTTCCCAGCCGAGGTCCCGGCATTCACGCTCGCCAAGTCTGTCTCGAGCTGGTGGTGTTTATTAAGGAGGTTCGCTCCCTTGCTGCTCACCTGGTCGCCATCTTCCCCGGATCCATTACGTTTTTAAAAGAAACAAAATATGGAGGTAGAGCCTGTGTGGTCACCTATGTATAAGACATTTTTATCTGCCAGGGTTTCTCATGACACTCCAGCAAAATCAAATTAACTGAGTTTTCCCCATTAGCTTTTTTCAAAATAAGCCTTTTATTTTGGACATTTTGAAATTTGGATATTTTTGAATTTAAAGGAAAGATGCAATATTACTACAGAGAGTTTACACATTCCATTCACCTAGCTTCATCTCTTATTAGCATCTTGCAGCAACATGTTACATCAATCAGAACTAAAGAAATTATTAGTAGTATATTACTATTAACCAACTCACAGAATGTAATTGGAGTTCACCAGTTTTTCTACTAACATCTTTTTTTTTTTTTCCTTTTAGGGAGCCAATCTCATATAGTCCATTGCATTTAGCCAATTAGATGTGAAAGATTCCTTGCCCAATATGGAAGAATTTTCCATTTTATCTATCCCATAGGGTCATTATGAGAATTACCTGAAATAATATGTAGGGGAAAGCTTTGTAAACTGTAAAGTGCTACACATTATTGGATGATAATAAAGATGATGATGTAATCTTCAGTGGGGCTGGACCCATGGGCTGAAATCAAAGAAAAATCAGTAACAGAATCTTTATTTTGTATACCGCCTTCCTCTTCTTTAAATGCTTGAAAACCTGGGTGGAGGAGGGTGAAAGGAAGGGTAACAGCTATGGATATGATCAAAGTATGTTATAAGCATGTATGAACATTCATACGTATTAATAAAATAAACATATATTGGGGCAAATGCTTGAAAACCTGTTTGAAAGTCTCACCGGTGAATGCAAAGCTAACACCTATCAAGTGCTTACTGTCTAAGTCAAGCAGTGTGTTAAGCAGGTGTCTTAGTTTCCTAGGGCTGCTGCAACAAAGTGCTACAATCTGGGTGACTTAAAACAACCAATGTTCATTGTCCCATAGTCCTGGAAGCCAGAAGTGCAGTCAAGGTGTCAGTGGTTACTTTTTGGAGACTCTGAGGGAGAGTCTGTTCACCTGCCCTGGCTTCTGATGTTGTCAGTCATTCTTCTGTCGTGGAAGTGCTGTTCCAGTCTGTCTATATTCTCACATGCCGTTATCTTGGTGAACATCTCTGTCCTTTTTCCCACTTCTTATAAGGACTCTAGTCATTGAAACGGGGCACACCTTATCCAGTATGACTTTGTTGAACTTGATTTCAACTGCAAAGACCCTATTTGCATACAAGACCATATTTCCAGGTTCTCAGGGGACACGAACTTGGGGGGAACACTAGTTGATGTAGCATAGTTTCCCAGTATATTTTCTCCTGTGATTTGGTCATATTAGATACTTTTATTAATTCCAATTTACAGACGAAAGAGCTGAGGCTTAGAAAGGCAGATAACTCACCAGTAGCTCCATAGATTTATGCGGCTGTGCTTGGACCCTCATCTGTCAAACACCATATTCTCCATTACTCTCAAAAAGTTTCTCACGCTGGGATTTGAGGACACATTCTTCGGACTTTTCTAAGTCTCAAGAATAATTTAAAATTTTTCCTTTATTCTGACAATCCTCATTTAAGAATCAGGGTCAGGACATTATGGGACCTTCGCATGTGCCAAATACCATCCTGTGACTCTGGTGATCATCGTTGAAATGTGGCTAAGATTGTGTTGGTGTCAGGGCAGGCTACGACCCAAAGACACAAGATGGTATAGAGATGCATCCCTTGCCAGGTATGGTAATGCATGCCTGCAATCCCAGCTACTGGAGAGGTTGAAGCAGGAGGATTATAAGTTTGAGACCAGCCTGGATGATATAGTGAGACCGTGTCTCAATAAAAACAATGGCTGGGGATACAGTTCAGTGGTAAACCCTTGCTGAGCATGCATGAGACCCTGTGTTCAGTTCTCAGCTCTGCAAAATAAAAAGGAAAGAAAGAAAGAAATATATCTTTCCAAAAAAACCCTAAGTGCTATCACGGCACACTGGATAAGCACAGGAGATGGACTGAGAAAAGCTGTCATGATGGGAAGGACGGGGCTGGGACATCATATGAGATGTGCGGGAGAAGAAACTCTGGAACTAACAGTGTTCTTGTGGTAAGCGGCTGTTCGGTTCTGGCACATCATCTGTTACATTAAATTCATGCATTTAATTGGACTTTTATAGGTTTTATTGTTTTGTTTGTATTTAATCTTTAAATTTGTTTTGGCTTTTATAGCTATAAACACAAGGAAGGTAGCCTAATTTATAGTTTACCTATGTTTGAGTAATAGTATATTGAAAAGAATTAAGCTTAAGAATGTGTTCTACTTAGAGAAAAGTCACCCCTGTCCTCTTGCCTCTGGACATCACTCCTGCTTGCAGCCAGCAGAGTAGCATATGCTAACCCCTGCCTTAGGAGAGGGGAGGACATCGGGTCTCAGAGAAAGCAAGCAACTTTGCAAATGATGTCGCAGGAGTGACTGATGGAAGAACGCAGAAGACCCACCAGCTGGCCAGGACTCCAGGCTGTGAGGTGAAGAAAACTCAGTTCAAACTCTTAGGCTGCTTCCATCTGGGGACCAGATGTATGACCAGGACCCAGGTTATCTCTTCTTGTCACTCCCTCCATAACTCATGAGGACAGTGACTTTCAGATCTCTCTTCCCTCACTGTCCAGGGTTTCACGCCTCTCCATTCAAGTCCCAGTAAGGCGATGCCCTTGCCATTACTGACTTTGTTTCATGAACTAGGAGGACCACAGGTATGTAGCTTCCACAGAGGCACAGGGAGAATCTGAGGGGAAACTAGAGCACAGGAAGGCAGGGAGGAGCAGTAATTCTTGTTTCCCTGCAACTTAGTAGAATGAAGCTGTGCTGGCCAGGAATAAGGCAAAAGGGAGAGGCCAACGCACACACAGAGAAGCCTGTCTGCATGCTGCTTCTATTCTGCTCTGCAGAGATGCTGTGCTTCTCAAAGTGTGACTCTTTGGCTGGCACCTAGAAATCCATACATGTGCAGGTGAATATGTGTGTGCGTATGTGTGTGTGTGTGTGTGTGTGTGTGTGTGTGTGCATATGCCACAAGTGTGATTCTTTGGTTGTCCAGCCATGGTCTTTCCTTGCTCTCTCTGTTTGCTACTAAAACAACAAAGCCCCCTAATGGGTATCAGGTGGCCCTGGGTACTGTACCAGTGGCACAGTGTTCCTTGGGCAGAGTCAACAAATGCTACTCAGCACTGTGAGTCTGCAAAGGGGCTCAGACTTTTCCAGGCCAGCTTGCTCCCAGTGATCAGAAGCTCACCAAGGCAATGGAGGTACTCTGGCATTGTGTTCCAAGTCTTGGTTTTCTAGTTATGGTTCTGACTCAAACTCATGATGAACATTTAATTAAAAGCCACAAATAAAAGGAAATAGGGTGAAGTAAATCAGAAAGGGTGCCATTCCTGTGAGCACATCGTGTGTCCTTTAGAATGACAGGTTTCTCTCTAGTTGCTGATCTGAGAATTTGTCCCATGGAAGATTGAGAATCATTTCTGAAGGTGAGGATACCAAAAAAGCAGCATGTGATGATGTCTTTTCAGTACTATCTGATTCATAACCAGGAGAAAATAGGAAGCTATAATTAACGATGCTCAAGATTTATGGGCAGGGATGTTTATCACTGTGTACTCATAGCACCAAAATGTTACAACAATCTAACCTCCCAAAGTAATGCAATGGTTAAATTATGTTACTTTCACACACTGGAGTTTGACATATTTATTAAAAATACAATCCTTGGATTACCCACAACGGAGAGTCTCTGTCATCTTCTAAGGAAAATAATGCATGCCCCCCGCTGGTTTACTCTCTGCATTTCCTTGCCATGGTTCTTTGTTAAGTTTTCAAAAATATTTTAATAACAGGCAAATATCCATGTCTTAATGCTCTTTTCAAAAAGTAGTTTAAATTCTGTATGTTGTTTGATCCCAATTTTGTGTTAAAAATACACAGACTAGAAGGAAACCCTGTGACATGGTAATAATGGATGCTGGGTGGTGAGATGGGTGGTATGTGTCATTTTCTTCTTTATGTTTCCTTGACTTTGATGACCTTTTGCAAATGAATTTCTACTCAGAAAGCAATTTCAAGGGTATTTAAAACAATAGGAAATAAGCAATATCAGGGTCACAGTCCACATAGTCAATGGGTTAAAACCCTTGACAGTAACTCTAAGAGCCCTCAGTGAGTTGGAAAAAAATAAAAAAGGAAACGTTCCCTACACTAAAAACAACTCTTTCCTTCATTCTACTCTTGCTGTCCACCTGCCCTTGCTTGGAGCCTTCTGGAGTTTTCTGCGTGTGCCATCTTTCTGTGTGTGTCCAGGCCACTCCTCAGTCACACGGACAAGCTCTCCTTCACATCTTCTTGGCTTCCTGGTACTTCAAATGAGATACTCATATTACTCCTCATGTCTTGGTCACCTTGGACTATCTTAACTACATACCACAGGCTGTATGGATTTATTTTCTCACAGTTCTAAAGGCTGGAAGTGTGAGATCAGGGTTCTGGCAGGCTTGATTTCTGATGAGGACTCATCTCTTGGCTACTAATAGCTACCATCTTGCTGTGGGTTCATACAGCCTTTCCAGTGGGTCAGCATAGCTAAGAATGTCAGCTCTCTCCTGGTTTTCACTGACACCTTTGGGTGTCCTCATCTCTTCTGCCTCCCAAGCAGGAGCTTCCTTTTTCATCTTGTGCTCCTCACACTATGTCATCCAGAAAAATTCGGGGGCCCTCTTCAAACACACTACCCTGCCTACTGCCTTCAGCTCTCCATCCCCAACCAAGCCCAAACTAGCCAGCACCCCCCCTCTATCTACACCAGCATCTGTCACTCTTCTTCTCCCTCCGAAACACCCATTGGCTCCAAGGCGCCATTTGTGATCCCATCTCTCCTTGCACCCTGGCCCTGGGCCCATGGGTCACTCAGCATGCCCCCGCCGGGTAACACCTGCCAGTCATTCATGATCTTGTGCCTCTGCACGAGCCCTCTCTTATACCTATTGTATGCTTCTCTTCTACCTGACAGGTAACAACTAATCTTATTTTTTTAATCTTGTAATTATATGTTATAAACTGATGGATTTTTTTGCTTCCTTTTATTAGTGCATATGAGTATTACAGATTAATTTTTTGGCATATTTGTGCATGCACATAACATACCTTTATCATTTTTACCCCCATTGTCCTCTTGTCCTTTATGACCGATTCTCACACTCCCTCACTTCATTCCTCCTCTTGTCTAATAATCTCTGATCTATTTTCTTGCTATCTTTTTAGATTCTACATATTAGGGAAAACATGCAATATTTGTCGTTTTGAGTCTGGCTTATTTTGTTCAACACAATGATTTCCAGATCCATCTGTTTTCCTCCAAATGAAAAAACTTTCTTCTTTACAGTTAAATACCTCTCCATTGTGTGTATCTCACTTTTGTTTATCCATACATCTGCTAATATGCATCTGGACTGGTTCCATGCCTTGGCTATTGTGAATTGTGCCACAGTAAACATAGTCATGCAGGTGTCTCAGTGACATTTCCCATTGCTGGGACAAACTACCACAACAGTTAAAGGAGGAAAGGCTTATTTCAGCTGTAAGGTAGTGGAGGTTTCAGGTCATAGCTGGCTGACTCTGAGGCAGGGCAGCATAGCAGAGGGGCATAGCAGCAGAGAAAAAGTCCATGGTAGGGCAGGCAGCAGGCAGCAGCCAGGCTGCCTCCCTCTCTCTTTATATTGCATCCAGGCTACAAGCCTATTGACTGGTGCCACCCACACTCAAGGTGAGGCTTCCGTTAGCTAGCCCCAGAACTATGCTAAACCTGTTTAATTATTATGCACCCTTAGAGTCAACCACCTCCGAAAGCCCTGCCTACAAGCATATGAAGCCTGGGGAGGGGCATCTATATACAAGCCATAACAGCAAGTATAGCTATAGTCTGCTGCCTTTAATTCCCTCTGGTATGTACCAAGGAGTGATGTAACTAGACCAAATTGTACCTCTATTTTTAGTTTTTTTCAGCAACCTCTATGCTGATTTCCACAGTGGATATACCAATGTACATTCTCACCAGCAGTATAGAAGCATTTCTTATTCCCTGCATCCTTATCAGGGAATAAAAAAAAAACTAATCTTTTTTTATTTTAAAAATTTAAAAAACTAACAAAGCAACAATGAAGACAAAAATCAAAGCAACACAAAACAACAAAAATGATACATACCTTCAAAACAAAATGATAGGAATTAACAATGGTTGCTACATTACATACTGTTATCTTTAATGGAGTTGCTCAGTCTATCAGACATAAGAAATGTATGATTGATCAAACAATCAAAGACGGTAACAAAAAAAAACAACAACAACTTTGGAAATGATGCAGAGCTTCCCCATACAAGATGGTGGGAGTTCAACAATGGTCTTTATGCTGTATATTGTTGTTTTCAGGTCAGTCATTCTGATTGCCAGATTCAAGCGTGCAAAATTGGTCAAGAAAAAGGAAAATGTTAAGCATTGACTGTTCCTTTCAATAAACCACAGACATCAGCAATACACCTATTCATGCTATCCTTACATATACATATAAAACAACTAATCTTAAAGGCCTGAGGATACTTTCCTCACCTGACTGGGATTGAGACAGCGGGGCTACTTTCCTGCTTGTCACAACCCCACGTCCTCTCTTGGTCATCAGGGCATATCCACCTTCCTGGGCAGCCCAGACACTGGTAACTCTTGGGAGCAGAGACCAACTTTCCATCAACTCAGAGACCTATGTGAGCTTCCCTCTCTGAGCACCTTGAATTTTGGTGGCCTGAGCACACAATATGTGTTCCTGACAGCAGCAGGCTGAGTCCATGGGCTTCAGGACTCACCCTAAACTACTAATATGAGCACCAAGAAGGACTTCACACTGCTTGGCTATATGAACCTTGTATGAATCCATAGCAACAAACTACACAAAAAACAGCTCTCCTGGAGTCGGAGAGACAAAAACATACTCTACACAGCAGATCTGAGAAAATCCTCCAGTTCTCTCCTAGAATTAATAACTAAACTTAATACACACCCTGGACTACCACAGTGAGCATGGGTGGGGGAGACATCATGGCACTTGTGCTCAGCGTCATAAATGCACCCAGTGCCCAGCTGCAAGGATTGGGGAGCAGCAACATTGGAGATCAAGAGGTGGGAGGAGGCGAAGACCTGGAACTAGGGTGCAGACCCAGTTCTCTAGCTGGGTGGGGATAGCCTCCAGAGAGTCATAGGTGGCCTGCAGGGAGACACTAGTGACCTATAAGGGGACCCCAGGAGCCTTGACTGGGAGCTCAGCAGCCTGGGGGGGGTGCTCCCTCCAGGCTACATGAGAACCCTGAAGACCTGCAGGGCCTCTGGCAGCGTGGCAACAGGGCAGAGCCTGGCAGTGCATGGGGGCAACCCTGTGGACTTGACCAGGCCCCCGGGAGCGTCTCTCTGGGGTGGAGCCCAGTGATCTGCTGGGGCCACCCTGAGGACTTGACTGGGCCTCTGGACACATTGTATTGAGGCAGAGCCTGGCGGTTCTCTGGGTAACCCCTCCTACTCGACTGGACCTCTGATGGCCTTGAGGGCTTGTCAATGGGAGCTTGACCATAGTGAACCTGGTTTCCTGCCTATCTACCCTCTTGGAGGATGGGTGCTTTTCCACCTGTTGCCATAGCAGTTTGTGTATACTCATGTTTGTTACAACATAATTTGAAGCAGCCATGTCTCTTCCCAATGTGAGAGCCCGAGGGAGTAAATAAGCCAAAAAGTACAGTTATTATCAGGGGGAAGATGACTGATTGGGTGGTAGAACAATGGAGATGAGGATGGAAAAAATTGATTAATTGAACCAGCCATCATCTGTATAACTGAGTAACAAATGCAACGATAACATGTAATACAGCATCCAGTGTTAACTCCCTACTATCTTCTCTATAATTTGGTATTTCATTTACTGTTTTTGTGTTCACAAATGCAAAGATAACATTATGTAATACAGCATCCAGTGCTAATTCCCTACTATCTTCTCTATAATTTTTTTTTAAAGTAAAAGAACAAAACCATATTAACGGACAGACACAAAGTAGCATAAGAATAGTACAATCAAAACTGAGTTACAGACAAGGTGACAGGGAATCAACAATGGTTGTTGCATTACATATTGATAACTTCGAAGTGTATATTCAGGAACATAGATATAGACATGCAAAATTGATCAAACAATTAATCATCAACTATTCCTTACAATAAAGTGACCTAAGTCAGTAGTACAACTATATTAGATATGCTGCATATACATACATACTTACTTACATTTTTTCTCTATAATTTTGTATTTCCTGTATTGTTTTTGTGTTATTCTGATTTATATGTCTCCATTCTTTTGTCTTTAAAATAAAAAAAGAAACGAGTAATTTCTTTCATCAGCCTATTTAACAATGCCTCAGAATTACTGCCATGTGCCCCAGTGTGCTGCACATTGTCATTGTATTTTTTAGCATAATCAACAAATAAAATCATATGTATTTAAGGTGATTTTTAAACAGTTTTTGAAAACATACAACAGAAAGAAAAATTTCTCATAACCCACACTTAGCCTCCAGGTAAAGAGTGAGTATCCTTCCCTGCCTGTCTCTAATTCTGCCCCTCAGGGATAACCTCTGAGAACAGAGCATAGCCTTTTGACATCTGTTTTGAAAGGATATGAATATACAGACACCTACAGCCTAGAGAAATAGAATGTGATTATCCTACATGTGTTGTTCTGAAAATAGTTTGTATCCCTTAAAATATATCATTTTCCCAATTAGTGCATATAGAGAGAGCCCTTCTTGTCCCTCATCTTAGTCCAGGAAGCTTATATTTGTGATCCCATGGAGAAGTTATTGGAATTCTAGTGACTTAATGCCCATCTACCACTTCTAGTGCAACCCATGATGAGGATAAAGACACTAAGGCATATTTGTACTTGTGGGGGAACTAAGGGGTCCTAAGTCCAGGTAGGATAATGGATAACTGGAACAAAGACCTTGACTTGGGGCTGAACATGGTTTTATTAATTCATGGAGAAGGGAGTGGCTTGAGGATGAGTGACTGTGAGTGGTTGGAAGTAGATGAGTGCTGTGAGCTGGGCGAGGTAGAAAGCCTGAAATCACCTCTGCAACATGCAGAGAGAAGACCCTGCATAACACAGCTGAGGTAGTATCTAATGTTTTGGGCTCAGTGCCTTAGATCTGATGTATAATTTTTTATGCCCTGGGAAGTTATAGCCTTTTATTTTGAGGCTTGATCCCATATGACAGAGATGAGCATGGCTCTCCATTGCACCTTAGCTCACACATGTTTATTTGGGAGCTAGGGGGGCAAGGAAACACTGTCCTTTCATTTAGCTTCAAAGACTACACATCAGCATCTTGGTTGGACTTTGATTTGCACTGCTCAACTCCAATTGAAGAGATAAGGAAAGGTCCTAGCCAGCACTGTACATATCAATACATGGAAATAGATACAAGATTAGCCAAAATGGAGATAATTGCTCATCTTTCAAGAAGAGTAGCCCAGTGGTCCTCCACAAGGGCATATAGCTCCTTTTCAACCATTTAGACAGCTGTATAGTATTTTATTACATGGATGAACTGTTATGCTCTCATAATGTTACAAATATTCACAGTGTTCATAACTATTACTAGTAAATTATTTTGAAGAAACTCTATTTCTAATAACACCTCATGTGCTTGCTTTGACAGCGCATATAGTAAAATTCTAATAACACCTCATTTGATTTAATCATGGGCCTAGACCATTGACTAAATGAAAAGAGGTGTTAGAACGCATCCGCACTTCAAAAGGTGCTTAAAAATAATACCTTCTGTTCCAATGCCCTTTCCAGTGTTTAAGCCTGTGTGCTGCCTGTTGCAGGTTGTGGTGATATTTCTTCATTTACGACTAAAGTTTACAGAAACTTGTGATAAGACATTTTCTTCCTCAGAGAGCCTGCTAAAGAGCAAGCAAGCCTTGTGTATTCTAGCCTTCTCTTCCTTCTTCTCTCTCACTCTTTTGCAGCTCAGGAAGCAAGCATAATTCTGCCTTCAATGCTCCATGCCACAAGTGACTTCAACAATTTGAGAAATATTGGTGGATGACTTTCTGAACTGTGTGGGAAATTTTAAGTTTTAAATCCTTGACAGGCAAATACGCTGATAAATTTTCAAACAAACAAGAAATTCTAAGAATTATTTGTCTCTAGATATATTTGTTTATAAATAATTAGACTCAACAGTAATATAGAAAGATCATTTTGTCCTATTATGTTGGATGTGACATGAAGTTAGCAAGGAAAGAGAAGTCCTTGTTCTATAGAAAAAAATTATAAAAGCTCAGTGTACCACAGCAGTATGTTTTTCTCAACTGGATTCCTGGAATTTGTAATTTTTTTATGATAAGAGTGTAGTACTCTCGGTTCATTTGTAAAGTCAACTAACCAGTGGCCATGAGAAAAACAGTAACTCACAGAACTTCAAGAATAAATTTCTTTTGTGGAAGATATGTGGGTGCTACAGAGTCTTCAAAGAAGAGATTAACTGACCAAATCGAGAGAGTATATATAGTTAGGATGGTAAATAGTCAAGGAATTTGAATTTTGTGGTCAAACTTATAGGAAATTTCAGGCCAATCCCTCCTCTCATTTCAGTGGTCTTAACCTATCTGGGAAATTTAAATGTCATTTGACTATGAATAAAAAGTAAGTGACTGCAAATAAAAATCTTTCAATCAGAAATAACATTTTGTGACCTCCACAGTGAAAACTAGAGCAATCTGTAAAGAGAGATCAAAGACAACATCAGGAAGTGTAAGGATATCCCTGTTCCTGGAGAGACAGAACCCAATATAATCAAAAGGGCTCTGCTTCCAAAACTGATACACAAGTTTAATGCAATCCCAATCAAAGTACCAATAGCATTCCTCACAGAACTAGAGAAAATAATCCTAACAATTTATATGGAACCAGAAGAGTCCCAAAACAGCAAAAGCAATCCTGGATAACAAAAGAAAAGCAGGAGGCAACACAATCCTGAATTTGAAGTTATATTACAAAGCTACAGTGATAAAAAGAGAATGGTACTGGCATAAAAACAATGGATTGATGGAATAGAGTAGAAGAGGCAGAAATAACTCCAGATACATTCAGCTATTTAATCTTTGACAAAGGGGCCAACAACATACACTGGAGGAAAGATAGCCTCTTTAATAAATGGTGTTGGAAAAATTTGTCTAGAAGATTGAGTCTAGACCCACATCTCACAATGTACTAAAGTCAAAATGGATAAAAAAATCTAAATGTTAAAACAGAAACAATCTGCTGGAAGATGAAATAGGTAAAACTCTTGAAGACATATGCATAGGCAAGGAATTTCTAGACAGAACTCCAATAGCACAAGAAATAGTACCAAGAATTAACAAATGAGTTCATACCAAATTAAAAGTCTTCTTCTGCACAGCAAAGAAAACAATCAACAACTTTGAAGAAACAATCTGTAGAATGGGAGAAAATTTTTGCAAGCTATTCCTTGGACAGGGGACTAACATCCAGAGAAAAATGAGATCCCCATAAAAAGAACCAATAAAATATGTACAATTGAAATGAATAGATACTTCTCAGAAAAAGAAGTACTGATGACCAATAAACACATAAACACATTGACAAAATGTTCATTATACTGGCCATTTGAGAAATTCAAATTAAAACAACACTGAAATTCCATATCACTACAGAAAGAAAGGCTGCTATCAAGAAATAAAATGCAATAAAACTTTAGATTACAAATAACTTATTCTGTGAGTGTTCCAGAAGATGAGCAAACATTTCTAATAAATTTTAACTTGATAAACAAGCAACATCTTGCAATATGAGTATAGTAAGGCCCCAATTTATAAACATTCAAGTTGCAAACTTTTACATGTATAAACGGACCTCACGTTATGAACATTTGTAGACATCAACAAATTGTAGAAGTAGCTCCTGTGTCTGCTGGACATTGTCACAGTCGTGTGGCTGTGTGCTTACTATACAGTGCAATAGTGGGTAATAGTACAGTACAGCTGGAGAGTTACTATATTTTGACGCGTGTGTTTGGGTTTTTTTATGCTTTACATTGTATATTTGTGTCAAAGGTCTTTAAGACTCACTTGGATTTACAAATGAATCTGACTTACGAAAGTTCTCCCACAATGGAACTTGTTGGTAAACTGGGGACTTACTGTATTATGTGACATTGAATATCACATGATCGCAGCTAAACCAATGGTTCTTCTCCCTCTCTCTCTCTCTCTCTCTCTCTCTGCAGGATTGTGGGTGATAGTCTACTAACATTAAGAGGTTGGGAAAGTGGGTGGAGAAGTAGGAGGAGGAAGAGGAAAAAAAGGCAGAGGGATCCGCACTTCAAATGAGATTAGCGAGATGTGTAAAATATGAAAAATAGTGCAAAAGCACCACCTGAATTAGGCGGTAGAAGTGCAAGGGATGAATCTGTTTAACAGCAACGTAGTGTCACATTTTCTGCAAAATCCTTAAGGCAAAAGCAAGTGTCAATGGATGGGTGTTTTGTTAAAGTTGCACGAAAATAAAAAAGATTTCATTGAGTCACTAGATAGCAGTGATTCTGTTAATGAATGTAAGTGAGAAAACCAAAATATAAATAAAGAGCAAAACAAAAGAAAATAGAAAACGGGGAGGTCTTTTTCAGATGGGGCCGGGGATGCAGAGATGGAGGGGGAATACAAGATAAAGAAACCTAAAATGCGTTAGGGACCTGTACAACGCCCCACGAGGAATGTCAGTAATCACTGGGTGCTGCAAACACGTATGAATAAAAAAAAAAGTGAAGACTGTAAAGAAGTAATGAAAAATAAATATGTGATAAGTAAAGTTTTAAAAAAACAAATAACATTTTGTATACTTGGGCTGCCTTTAAGACATTAAGGGCCAGGTATTGTGACCCATGCCTGTAATCCCAGCACTCGGGAGGCAGAGGCAGGAAGACACCCCAGACTAGACTGAGCTACATAGTGAGTTCAAGTCTAGCCTGAACTACATAGCAAGATCCTATCTCAAAATAACCAAAACCAAAACCTAAAAACAGAAAAGTTAAGTGACAGCAAGAAATCTTTTCTGATTCCTAGGGCATGCATATTAATTTAGAATCTGCGTTGGGCCCTAGTTAGAGCTAGGAAGGATATTAGGGTTCACCTGGCCTCACACCCCAAAGCTTCTGGCATGAGGGGATCACAGTCCAAAGGACTATGGCCGCAGGTACTAAGGCCAGAGCAGCAGTGCAGCTGGCCATCAAGGAGGAAGCAAAAGACACATAGAGGGGTCAAGACCCAAACCCTGCCCAAGTCCCTGTGTGACACTGACATGTGCAGAGACTGAACAGAGCTCAGCAAGGAGAGCGGGCAGAAGCCAGGGACCCAGGCTTAGTTTGAAAGGCACGCTAGTCTTGATGAAATGTGCTGTGCCTTTAAGTGAGTTCTCAGACTCACTCAGAGCTCCAGCAAACAGAAGGCTTACTGGCTAGAGGAATCAGAGGGAAGAACTTGAACTTAGCGGAGCAGTGGGAAGTTTAGGGTCCTAGGAGTCTCAAAATCTGAGTGCAGCTGTATCTACTGGCTGAGTGTTGGACCATGCACGCGTACTCCTGTGGCTTGGGAGGTGTGTGAAAACGTGTTAGGCACTCTGTGGCTCACACACACTGCCATACTATTACTGGCCCCCATGGTTGATGTGGCAGGTGGTGGGCGGATCTATATTTCCTATGGCTCCTACCAGATGCCCTTCAACTTCTCAGATTCTTGGGCACCAGACCCGCTTAAACTGTTTAACCTTCTTCCATAATTACAAAAAGTCAAATCTCTATGATAAATTATGTCCTCTATCATTCCTAGCGGTTTTTACTGTGGCCATCAGTTTAAAATCCCATTCTAAACAATCCCAGTATTACAAGGGGGAAAAAGCAGCAGTTGGAGGACTCAGTGCTGATTCCAGTCTCGGTACAGAGTCATAGTATTCAAGACAGTGTGGTACTGACATAAGGAGGGCCATATAGATTGAGACTTTTATTTATTTAAATGATTAGCTGGTTTTGTATAAAGGGACCATAGTACTTGATTGTAAAATTTTGGCCTTTTTAATCAGTAGTGCTTGAAAAATTGCAAAGTCTTACAGAAAACAAAGAACTCATTTCCTATTTTCCATGGCCTGTAAAAATAATTTTAAATAGACCATAAACCTAACTGTAGGAACTATAAAGCTTTCATAAATCAACATCAAAGAAAACCTATGTGACTTTCAACTAAAAAAGATTTCTTAGAACACAAAAAAGTGAAATGAAAAATATTTGCTCTTTGATAGAGTTATGAGCATGAACAGGTAATCCACAACTTAGAAGAACAAATTTATAAAACAAGTATCTGGCAAAGGGCTGGTGTCCAAAGTAAAAAAGAACTCTTAAATAGATTTCACCAATAAGCAAGCAAAAAGATGTTCATGGAAGCAAATGAAAACCACAGTGGGATAATGCCAACTAACCATTTGAATGGCAAATTACAACCAGTTGGTGATATCAAGTATCAGTGAGGGCACAGAGCAAGTGAAACTTTAACATATTGCTAGTGAAAATACAAAATAAAATGGTGCAACTTCTTTAGGTTGGTGATTTTATTCAAGTTACACATATACCTTCTGTAGAACTCTAACAACACCATTTCTAGGCATCTGTCCAAAAGAACTGAGATGTGTCTTTGCAAAGACTTATGCATGAATGTTTGCAGCAGCTTACTCACAATAGCCCCAAATTATAAATGACCCATGTTCCCATCATCAGGTTAATGGAAAAACACATTGATTCATCTATTCAATGAAACATCACTCAGCAATGGAAAGGAACAAATCATTGCTTCATAAAACATGGGTAAATTTCAAAAATATCATGCTAAATGAAAGAAGCCAGGCACAGAAGAATACCTGCTGCACAATTCCATTTATGAAGGTCCAGAAAAAGATAACTATAGTGGCAAAATTGGTTGCCCAGGGCTCAGGATTGGAGGAGGGAATTTTCAGCAGCCCAGCATAAGGTACAGCTGAAGTGGCAAAATATACTATGCTGAGATTGTGAGGGAGGTTGTATGACTGTAAATTTGCCAGGATGCATAGAATTTAACATGGGTGCATTTTGTTGTGTGTAAGTTATACCCTCCTTGTGTCCCAAAGATGCAAAAATCATTTTTGGACAAACAGGGAAAAAGGAGGAGGAAACTTCTAAAAAATTACATGTTCCCCTATTGTACATACACAGTCCATCACCTGGGAGGGAGGCACAGATTCTTGATTAAGACCAAAGCACACAAGTCAGAATCTATTAATTCATCAGGACCTGGGATGCCTGTGGGGTTTTCCCAAAGGCTGTCCCATAGTCATGTATAGAAATGGTAGGTATTGCTTCCCTTTCTTTACTACTGTTATGGTTTGTGTCTGGATGTCACCCAAAGGTCTCATGCAGTCACAGGGAAGGCTTTTAGAGTTTTTCCCTGATCCATGGTCCAATGCTGGGGTTAGGGGTGTGAGGGCTACATGCGCCCTGGGGTGGGTAGTTTGCATACAGTATAAGGGAGGGCAAGAGGCTTGTTCCTTTTCTGTTCCTCCCCTTTTGCTCTTGCTCTTTTGCTATCTTCCACTACCATGAACTGTTGCCCTCTGCCATGTGCCACTCTGCCTTGGAGCCAGCCGAGTATGGGCTGATACGTCCACAAACAGTGAGCTAAATAAACCTTCCTTCCTAAACTTTGGGCCTGGGGTATTTTAGCAATGAGAGAAAAGTAACCAAGACAGCTACCAACAGCTGGAACTCTCGTAAGCTTTAGCTTTGGGTGAATTCTACACCTGTGGCTTTCCCCCCTTTTCTAACATAGTATTTTTAGGCAAGACCACCCCAATGAGAGTACCTTCTTTTAACAGCTTGTGGGGTATTTGAACATATTACCCAATTCCACTGTCACCCATCATGATCATGTTTGAATTCTTCTTTATCAAATCCAAATCTCTCTGCTTCTATCTTCTTCTCTCACTCCCTTCTGTCTTAGTCACTTTGTCATTGCTGGGACACAATGCTGGACACCCACACATTAGGAAGGAGATACTGATTTTGGCTCACAATTAGAGTCCATGATTGGCTGACTTCAGCACAGAGACAGCATGGCAGAGGGACTAGCAGGAGAAATCTGCTCATGTCCTGGCAGCTAGGAAATGGAGAGAGAGAGTAGCAGGCAGGGATGAGATGGGCCCTTCCTGGTTGTGCCTTCAGTAACCTGTCCCTGCTGACCAGACCATGGCTCCCAATGATAAGCCAACTTCATCCTCCATGACTGAGTCACCTTCCAAAGGCCCCACTTCTGTGTGCATGAGGCTCTTGGGGGACATCTAGACATGAGCCATAACATTTCTGTTACTTCCCTGAAAGTCATGAAGCAAAGCTCTTAACCATTGTGACTTAACCTGTAAAATACCCTTTTGCACCATTAAGGAAAATCATAAACTCTTATTTCATCATTGCGTCCTGAAATAAATACTCTTGGTACTTCTGTGTTTCTTATTTCCCTAGGATTCTCCCTAGAGAAAAGCTTCTAGGGTCTCTGCTAGAGAGTGCATTGTGGGAAATGGCACAGTTTGTGTAATGGTTTAGATCTCAAATGTGCCCCAAAGTCTCATGTGTTTGGAAGGTGATTAGATTGTCAGGGTTCACTATCCTCAGGAGCTAAATGTGCTTTAGGAGGTGCACCTGCACGGAAGAGGCACGCTGCTGGCCACAGGGCTTTGGAGGGTGTGTTTCGTTCCCAGCTCCTCCTTTTTTCCTTTGCTTCCTGGCTGCCCTGAGTTGGGTGCCTTTTCCTCTGCCACATCTCCTTGCTATCTTGTTTCTGCTTCGGAGCCCACCAACCACGGACTGAAACTGTAGCCAAAGTAAACCTCCTCTGCTTTAAACTGATGGTGTCTGGTATTTCATCCAGGTGACAGGGAAGTTGCCAGGATAGTTTGTCAGGAACATAGGCTATAAGGTTCTGGAAAATGGGAGATGGATTCAATGTTAGTTTCTGCTACTGAGTCATTGTGCAGGGGTGGAGATCGAGTGTCCTCTCTGAGCCTCAGTGCATCCGTCTGATTACTGGGTGTCATAATACTTATGAGAAGTGCTGACGATGAATTTTGTTCTCTATATTTGCTTCCTAATACAGAAACATAATAACTCCCCTTTTTCCTTGAGAAATGACCTTTGGAGAATGCTATGACTGAAGTCTACTTATCTAAGTAATTAAAGTATTACTTAGACACTATATTTTTGAAAATTAATGTAGCAAGATAATAATACCTACTATTGATATGGTCTTTGATCTGTTATCTTAATTATGCTTTATGAGGCTACTATAAAACTGTTAAGTAAGATTAGTGCAAATTAATTAATATTTATTATACTCCTGGAAGCAAAGTAGCATCTCTATAAGTCAGATAAAGTGAACTGGAGAAAATTTTTCCTGAATTTGCAGAATCCATCGTCACTGAGGTTGTTGACTTGTGGTTAAATTAACCTTCAATTTTCAGACAAAACTGCTAAACTCATCAGGGATCCTTTTGTTTGAGACCTGGAGGGAACCAAGGTCTGAGGAACATGCACCCCTTGGAAAGTGCAGTGCTTGAGAGATCGCTTGCAAAGTGACGAGATTGTGCTTCCCCCCACCCCTTTCCTTTCCTTACTTTTCTGTTACTCTCATCACTGACTTCCTAACTTGTTGAATTAGTCCTTACCTGTTCTTTCAGGAGAAGGGAAAGGCGGGGTGGCCAGGGGTTAGAAGGAGCTGAGAGATGGTAAAAGTCTTGAGCCCAAAGTGGCTATTGAGTGATTCATCAAATTTGGTTTTGTCCTGCAACAGGGCTCACCTGTCCCTGTTTTATGCTGTGTGTCCTGGGAGTATTTGCAGCCTGGTGACTGAAACATAAATAATAATAATTGATGTCTCTGTGTGCCCTAACTGACATGACCATGTAGGTGCCTTTGACAAAGCACAAGCTTTACGCATAGCTTTACAACAAAGAGAAGCTTTACACATAGCTTCTCTTACATATTACAGATTTTCTATTTGAGCTTTGTTTCAGAATTGGTTTACATTTAATTCTCTAATGGAATATCTTCAACAATGTGGGAAAAGAGTCAGCGGATATTTTAAAGCCTACACTGGGCCCAGAATAGGCATGTGTATGCGTGCATGCGTGCATGTGTGTGTGTGTGTGTATGTGTGTCTGTGCGTGTGTGTGTGTGCTTTGTGCACATATAAATCATATATAAATATTTACATAATACCATATGAGCAAACCATATTTCTGGGATTTGTTTAGGTGTTGGAATTTAACTACAGTGTAGTATAAGGGGGGATATGACATTCAAAAGAACAAGCCTGAGAGCAAACACTGGCTCCAGTAACGCCGGGGTTTATTGTTTCTTTTGTTGCCTCAGTTTTCTCCTTTTGAGAATGAAAACAGCAGTGACAACTATCCCACCTATCTCCCCAGCCTCAGGCCTCATTGTATTTCTCAGGCACATTCACCATACATTTGAAAGTGCTTTGTAAACTGTGAAATTCTGCCCAAGGCCAGTTATTGCTTCTAGATTGTCTAGTAACATGGATATCCAGACTCTCAGGAAGGAATTGGATTTGATACAATATGAATAAAAATTTTCTCTAATGATTTTTAAAAGAAACAAATTTCCACAATGAGTCACCACTTCACACCCATTAGGCTGGCTATTACCAAAGCAGGTGGGGGAGGGGTTGGCAAGGATGGAGAGAAATTAGAAGCCTTGCGCATCCCTAGTGGCGATGTGAAACGGTCGTGCTGCTGTGGAGAGCAGTGTGGTAGGTCCTGGAAAAAGCTAAACACAGAATTACCAGCAGTTATATTTCTGCAAATATATATACAAGAGATCTGAAGACAGGGATGTGAAAAGATGTTAGTAAACCAATGTCTGTGGTAGCATTATTCACAATGTTCGAAAGGTAGAAGCAATCCACGTGTCCACTGTTGATAAATAGATAAATAAATGTGTGCATACACTGAATATGATTCAACATTGAAAGGGAAAATATTCTGATGTTATGTCACAACATGGATGACTCTTAAAGACAGAAATAAGCCAAATCTGAAAGGACAAATACCGTATGACTGGATTTATGTGGAAGTACCTAGAATAATGAGATTTGTAGAGATAGAAAGTAAAGTAGAAGTCACCAGGAATTAGAGGGGGAAATGGGGAATGATTTGAGGAGCACAGAGTTTCAGTTTGGCATGATGAGAAGTGTCTGAGATGGATAATGCTGATGGTTGCATAATGATGTGGACACGCTTCCTATCTCTTAACAATACACCTAAAAATAGTTTAAAAGGTAAAGCTTCAAATTTCAAAGTTACCTAGCTCAAAGGCCCAGCAGAGAACTGGTTAATTTTGGAGCTGAAGGGCCCAGGTTCCGATTTCATGTCCCCACTAAGTAGAGCTGTGATCTTGATCATGACTCCTCATCCCCCGCCCCATGAAGGGTCGGAAGTGCTTTTACCTGGTGTGAGCTTGCTCAGTTATAGCAGTTTAAGTCATTGCCATGACTTCAAGTTTTCTTATATGTATATCTTATACATATGTAAATCCTATCAGGTACCTTTTAAAAAGGGGGCTCTTTTTGTTTAAGTTTGGTTATGTTAGTTTGGAGGCAACTTTTGTTTAGTTTTTCAATGTGTTTCCCCTCTCATTTGTCTTTATTTCACAGGTCAAATACAGAATTTGCAATGATGGTCCCTTATCAGCTTCTCTTGTACTGATGCTTGGAGTCTCTCAGTTAATTTATTGTGCATCAATTAGCACACAACCCCTCATCTAAACCACAGTTGTGGGCCATCCTCAGATGTGTCTGGTTTTCTTCAAAGGAACATCTAATTGACATCATGCCCCATGTCATAGTTGTGTCACCTTCCTATCTTGTCCTTCCAGGATACCTTGTCTTCACCAAGATCTTTCCCACATTAGATCTCTATTCATCCTTGGTAATGGAACATTTTCTCATTTCTTGGTACATTTTCTTGCATTTCCACCTCAGCCTTGAAACTATACAATCTTCCTATACTGTTCACTCAGACCCAATAAACTTCACCTTGTGTGCATGTGTGCGCAGGTGTGTTTGTGTCTGCATGTGTGCACATGAATGCATGCATATGCATGTGCTCAGTTCCTCTCTCGCTGGCCAAGTCTCTCTGTCTTTTGTCCTGCCTCTTCTCCAGCTTACTTACCTTTTCAGATGCTGGTACTGAGTTTTCACATAAATGTTTCTAAAAAGAACACGGGAAACTTAGGATGCTTTCTGTTTTCTTTTCTAAATGGTGTTGTAACGTGAAAAACATCTGATTCCAAAGAAAACCTTTGAATTTCCCCATGGAGCTTAGTAGTCTACTACTAAGTTCATAGTCTACTTAGTAGTAGATTTTCTATGTCTTCTTGTTTTTGCTTTTTACTCAGCCAATTCACCACCCTCCACCCCCGCCAAATGTTTCTGAGGAGAGCTCAGTTCTGCTTCCAGTCCTTGGCTTCAGTGAGTGGAGCAGAGACACCTTTGCAGGCACTGATGGGAGGTGAAACAATTCGATTTAAATCCTCACTGCCTTCAATGATCGCCATCATCAGCTACTCAAACTCTTCTTGGTTGTTTACTGTGAGCCTGGCTGGGGGCCAGTGCAAAAGTGTGGTGACAGGAACACGCACTAGGACAACACGTGACCTGTTCCAGCAGAGGTGAGGACATGGCGGTCACAAAGGAAATGGAAGAAAGCAATGCTGAATTGGAGCCGAGTCCAGGACTGGGAAGTGAGGCTGGTGAGGGAGAGAGGGTAGCACAGTCCAAGCAGAGGGGATCTCTTGACTTAGAGAACAGAGACCGGAAACACATTGAAGTGAGTGAGCCCCATGTTGAACAGCACAGCTGAGGATTGTCAGCGTATAAAGGGAGATGTGAATGGTGTGAGTCAGTCAGGTGGAGTCAGGTCAGACCATCAGCTCGATTGTGTATAAAAACTGATTAGAGAACATAGCTTGTTCTTAGCTACAGACTGTTTCCCTAACACACCCCAAATAAACTTACATCCCCAAGTCTAGGCCATTTCCTCAGGGGCAGAACTTGCCCCACGGTCATCACACCCTACAGGGGAGTGCCAAGGTCTCCGGAGTCAGAGCTGCTGGACTCAGAAGGACCACAAGGGGCATCAGAGACATGATACTTCTCCATAGCTGGGTCTCCTACAAGCCAAGAGTTTCCAAAGCATCCTGGTCATTTCCTGTCCTAACCATCTACTGGTTGCCAAGTCCTGCCAACCAGCCTCCTAAACATCTCCTTCACCTATCCACATTTTTCTCTCTTCCTGTTAAACCCCAAGTTGAAGCCACCAATTCCTTCTTGGACTCCCAAGAAAATCTCCTAGCTGGGCTACCCACTGCCAATTTTGAATTTCCCCAATCCAGTTTCCAGTCAAAAGCCAGCGTGATCAGTCTCAAAGCAGATACCTGATCATATCTCCACTGTCCATTCCCTTCTCTGGTTTCTCTCGTGGCATCTAGGATAAAGATGAAAATTCTCAGCAGGACCTGGGAGCCTTGTGTGATCCCAGCCTCCCCTCCATCTTCCCACCTCCACATGCTCCTACACAGGTCTCTTCTACCCCTCCTCCTTCCCCTAATTCCTCCCGGGCCTACACGCATCTTCTACCTGGAATGTCCTGTACCCTGCTTTCACTCAAAGTGTCCTTCAGAACTTGACACCAGTGTCATTGCCTCTGTCTTCCCTAACCTTCAGGGCCAGGTCTGTTCCAGGTCAGAAGTTCTTAGAGCTTCTAGTTCCTTTCCAGTCCTTAACAGGGCTTGTTACTTCTCCCCTTGTGATCACTGCAGTCCTTCTGTTCTCATAAGACTAATACATTCCCTAAGGATGTTTTTGCTCACTCCTGTCTCTTCAAGGCTTAGGACAGTAGTGGAAACCTAATATAAATGAATGAAATCTTCATTATTAATTTAGGCATCATCAAGAAGAGCCCTACCAATGGCTTCCTTCAGAAAGAAATTTTATGGCAAATTCCTATGAAATTTTAAATAGTTCATTCACTAAAATTTGGGGATTCATGTCATACTGAGAGCCACAGAAGGGGTATATTTTGCATATGTTTATAGAAGTAGAGATGTGCATAAAATGTCGTCCTCTGGTAAAACTCTTAGACTATTAGTACTATCCCAAGGTTAATACTAAAAGACATTTTTCCAATGAGCTGCATGGAGCTGTATCATGATGCATGAGGGTGTGGCATTGTATCAGAGGCTCTGAGCTTTTTAGCACTTTGGGAGAGGGAAAAGAATTTTCTTTCAGCAGGCTAGAGTGAAACAGTAAATGTGTTTTCAGCAACTGCCGTAACAAATTCATTTTCGGTTGTAAGATGGTGCAAGACAGACATGGAAGTCATCATATCTATCATTAGAGTGCTAATGAGAAAACATCACACCCGTATCACCTGAGAGCTGCAATCAAAAGAACCACTGTATCATTGGAAGAAGCTTGAAATGGAGTAATCAACATCAACAAAATCTATTGTTCCCAGGTTGCAAAATTGAGGGATTATTTCTACTGCAAGTCAGAATGAAACCTGTTTACATTTGTCAGCAAAATGATCACATTTTACACCATTAACATTTGGCAAGATGAGCGCCATCCATTAGCTAATCTGCAGATGCCGCAGCCGCAGACTTAGGGAAATAATGAACAGTGAGCATAGGATGGCCTTGTCTTCACTGCATGAAAGCCTGAGAGTTGAAGCTGTGTCAGGGTTTCACCTCAGGTGTGGTAGGAAAAATGGGATGAACTATTAAAATAACCCAGGGGCTATGGCCAGGAAAAAATGGCACTGGCATGCACAGGATGTCAGGACACACCCAGGCAGGGACCACTGGCACTGTAAGATATGCTCTAGATAAGCTCAGAAAAGGCTTGGGCATAGCAGTCAAGAAAGCAAACCCCTTTCACTAACTTACTGTCCCGAGGAGCCGACACTCCTGCTTGGCTCTAACATCATTTGAACTTCCTATGCCCCATGATGACATCTCCCCAGGGATCCAAGCCCCATTCCCAGCCCTGGCTTTCTCCTGAGCGCCTGGACCTTTTACTATATCCTTTAAGTTTGAATTATTTGGTGTGGGGGGGCAGGATCTAGCAGATGGCTTTCCTGCGTTAACCTGCTCTCAACTTCCAGCTCTCTTTCCTGGCTCAAAACGAATCAGTCATTCAGGAGCTACAGTTCACAGGTTGCAAAACCCAGGCCTCTGGACACTCTCCGTAGGGCAATCAGTCCTCTCAGATGCTGTGAAAGAAAGCTTGCTGGTACAGGAGTAGTAGAGCTGAGCAATGAACAGTAAAACTCTGAATATAGAGGATGGTCCTAATGACTTGCTGGGAATTATCCAGAAAATCTATCCACAGAGCTGGGATTAAACACTAGCAATCAGCCCCCAGATTTGTCTTAATAAGTGGCTAGTTTTATAAATATGAATCTAAGAAATATTCAAAAGCATAACCACTATAAGATTTATTAAGAGAGAACCATAATTCAGAATGTGCCCTGACACATAATGAGTGCTGAGCGTTTATTGTATGAATGAATGAATCCTGACCCCAGGAACAAACCTGTCACCATGGAGTAAAACATGGTGTGAATACTTGAACTGTCCCACTTAGCAGAAATATGACAAAAACCAGTCTACACAACACAGAAACATATAGGGCCTGACAAGCGGAGCTGGCAAAGCTACTAGTTTTATATACAAAGATTAGTGATTGTGGAAACTGAGAACCATCACTGTACAGTCCCCTTAGCCAGCAAATAGGCCTTTTAATTTGTACCAGCAGGATAGCTTGCAACTGCCACGGTGAGGCCAAACCCCACTTCAGAATCCTCTAAGTCAGAAGGTTTCACTCATGAACTTTACCAGTGAGACTCCAAAGCTGGGCTGAAGTACCAAATTGACATGGGCTCTAGAAAAGGGTGACACTACTGTGGATTTACGTAGAGTTCTGCAAACAGACTTCTGTTTCATTTGCACGCACGGTGTCTCCAGGAAGAGGGGGCAGATATCTGTCCTCTGCTGTGGAGATGGAACACCGAAGCCTCAGGAAGCTCCAGGGGTTGCCTAACCTGGAAAGGAGATCCATGCCCTTTCCTCAGTTCCACCGCCAGAAACCCAGGTCTACCAGATACCACATTCTTCCCAGCTCTGGCTGCTTGTTCCTGACGTTTTCTTTGCTTAGGAAAGCATACCCACCCAACCCTATGTAGTGCTCACATTCTGTCAGTGGAATCTTCATGCTACAATTTCTATTTCAGTTTAAGCAAACCTTTTAGGGAGGCCTCCCTGGATCAACCCTGTCAAGATCTGATGCATTATTGGTGTTCTCAGAACTTATCAGAATTTGTAATTACATATTTATCTTTATGCACGTTTCAATGTCTGTTTTCTGTTGGCCTCCATAATCCTGAACTGCACAAGATCACAGACCCTTTCTGGTGTGCTCGCTGCTGTAACTTCTCTCACCATCATCATCATCGCTGTGTCTGTAATGAAGTCCTGGGTTTATATTCCTACTTGGCTGCGCTCTCTGTAAACCCCAACTCTGCTTTGCCAACTGATGCCAAACAGGGGCTCTAGAGCGGACTAGGGAGGGGGCAGGAGAAGGGTTTGCTCCTTTTTACTGGCTCTTCCTGCCAGAATTTTTTTCAGCGGTATATTCTTTGTTTGTTTCTTTCCCTAGCAGGTTACAAGGTTTTGAGGGATTTGTTTGTTTGTTTGTTTTTTCCTTTACAGTTTCAGAAATTCTCCTTGGACCTTGTCAGGGCTCAGAGGTCTGAGTCTCAGTTTATGGAAGGATTTTTACGGTAAGGGCCCAGGTAATGTAATATTATAGTTTAGTACAGTACAATATTAATATAATGTAATATAATATACATAGTAGTATCAATGATCCCCTAACCTGGCTGGGTTGTAGTTGCTTCCTGCAGTTTCTAGGCCGAATCTGTGTCATTTCCACATTCCTTCACTTATCCTGCTCTCTAACACTTATTTAGCCAGTTTCTAGGATTATGTTCTCTCTGTTAAAATAATGGCATAGCTTCTATTTCCCTAACTGGACCCTTGCCGATGCAGCCATCATGCTTATCATCGTGATGGCTAATATTTACTGTTTATTATGCACCTATGGCTGTTTCAAGTGTTTTACGTGAATTGATCTAATTCTCCCAGTCCTGTGAGTGAGTGTAGGTAGAGCCATTACCCTCAATTGCCAAGAAGAATTGGACAAGTAGGGAGAGGCAGTAGCATCTTACCAAAGAGTGACTCCTTCCATGTGGATGGAGCCAGTTTGCACAAGCGCATGGCGCGCTGTGCCTCGGTCTTGGCTTAGCCCCATTTTACTTACTCAGGAGCTCTTTCATTTGGCTGGCTTTCTAGGCTGTGTCTGAATGTGGCCCTTTAGCTGTTCCTTAGAGACAAGCCTAAAAGAGTCAGAAAAGCTCTTTCCCTGAGTCTCAGTGTGGTCTCTGTCTGCAGCCCAGTGTGCCCAGATGGCATGGGACCTGAGTGATGGGACCGTTGCCTGGGTAGGGGGTGGCTGGATCTCCACCAGGCAAACCATGCTCTGTATTTTCCTCTGCTTCACAAGACCCCAAAGAGTCCCCAGTGTAAGTCAGAGTGCTTGCTGGGGCATCATTTAGAAAGAGGATGCTTCAGAATGTCAGTGAGTGCCTAATACTTGAGCGGAACTTCAGTTTTGGAGTAATGGTTATTATGAGTTGTGTTGTGCTCTTTGTTTGGGGTACCATGGGATGCAAGAGGCTTTCCCCTACTCTGCAAGATAATTGCTTCAATTTCCCTCACTCACAGGATGTTTAGTTTTATAACATTGCTGTTGGGCCTGGAAAAAAATCCCTCCAGAGCCCATTATTAACATCCTGAAAATGGAAAGCATAATCTCTGAACAAATAGCTAAAATAATATTTTACTAGGGTTTTACTTTTGGTGTTGTGGCGGAGGAAGGTATGCAGTCATTTTCTCCCTTTATTCCCCTTGGAGTTTGGTGTGCTTAAACACAGATGCTTTAACAACAAAGGAAAGAAAATAGGATGGGGTGGAAGAGGCTGGGAGGCTTCATTCTGCCCTCAGCCGCGGAGTCACCGATCATGCCCTTGGCAGAGGGGGTGTAAAACACCTGCAGAGCAGAGGTCTGTCTTCAAGGGGCAACTTGGCTGCTCCCTCCATGTCGTGGTGTGTTCCCTGGGGGGCCCCCCACTGATTTTGCCTCTTGAATCTGCAGAATCTGGTACCTCTGTGACTTCCTCAGATAATTACCACCTGTGATGGACTGCACCGCTGGCCATAGCTGGGCTGGGTGCTCCACCCACACCTCCCCTTCTCTGTGGAACTTCCAGCTGGAAAATAGTTTGGGATCTATTTTCTCAGCCTACACACTGATAGTTTGGGTCAGCCTTATCTCAGGTAAGGGGGAAGCCCATTTCAAACACCTCCCTGAAAACAGAGGACAACGGTGGCTTTCTTCTTGCCTGATTTCTCTTGTTGTTTGTGTTACATTGGTACCCACATGGGCCACACTCGTATTGGTGGATCTTTGTGGATTTGTGGCTGGTCTATCTGCATCCATATCTTATAGTCTTAGTACGGGAGAGCTTAGTGTCCCCTTCTTTAGTCATAGTACCTCAGAGCATGCCACAGGGGCTGGACATGTGGCTGACCTAAAGCAACCTTGGCTGGGCGGTTGTCTTGAACTGATTTAGTGAAATACAGAATTTTTAATAAATATGGTTGTATTTAATAAGTGATCATATTAAAGCTGTTTATAAAATACATGTATCAACTTTAAATTTTAAATAAATTCACTCCGTGGTTAATGCAGTTTGAACAACGCAGTGATGTATAAATTTAGATGTCAATGCTGACATTCATCTTGGCACCCGTAAATCCCTGGACTGTGTGTTGGACAGAGCAGAGGATGTACAGGAACCTTCTAAGGCTGCAGAAAGCTGGATGTGGAAGACACTCCTTGGCCGAGAGAGAGGCCAGGAGAGGGAACCGGGCCGACTGAGCCACAGAAACAAGCCAGTTAACGTAGATGCCCACTTTAATTCCAGCTGCAGTGTTACGGGCGAACATGTTAGATGCCGAGTTGCTCCCTGGGAGGAACTCCCTCCTCCTCCCACCCTGCTCCCCTCCTCCCACCCTGCTCCCCTCCTCCCACCCTGCCTCCCCTTCGCCCCCTCCACACGCACTTCAGGCTTTATTTCATCCACTTAATGCGCTCTGCTCTGCGCTCAGGTACTTACAATCTGCCGTTACTATCACTCTGGCTCTTTTACGGCTTTTTTTATTTGCTCTATCATTTCACAGTCCAGTTGTTCTTTTCGGTCAGGTGGACGATAAAATACTCTGATAACAAGTTCACACTAGGAGCCAGTGGCGGCTCAATCCATAACGACTGCATAGTCTTCCATTCCCAGCGTGGCCCAAATCACCGCTTCTGAGAGGCTGCACGCTCTCTTTCGGCCCGAGGGCCCCTCTGCCTCGCTCTTCTGGTGGCTGCTCCGAGGATAGCCCCTTTCACGCTCTTAGTTTCTCTTTTAAATAATCAACTCTCTTTCACCCTTGCTTCTTAATTACTCCTCTTCTCTAAAGGCTTTTTAATCTATTGCTGTGCGTTTAATATTATTTCTCTCTACATTAACATTCATAAATAGGAAATAAAATCGGCCTCTGTGGAATGCCTTCATTAGCCGGCCCCGGTCGGCTGTCTTCCGGGTATACCTTTAGAGGCCTGGTGGTGGTGGCGGTGGGGCACTGGCTGACCGTATGGTCCCCAGGATCAAATTATTCGTGAGTCCACTCCACATCACCGAGCCGCAGTTTCCCATTTTATCTGTGACATGAAAATGACAGACCCTCCCTCTTTTCTGAAGACAAAATGAGATGGCTGGGTGAGCGCTTGGCCCTGAGCACGCTAGCACCATGCTCGCCTTTTCTGTTTAGCTTGTCCCTACCTCGGAAAAGAATGATCCAGCCAAAGTTTGAAGCCCACTACTGTCTGCTGCTATCTGCCCTGTGATCAAAATTGCACAAGACAAAGAAAACTGGTTCTGAGCGGGAACCTTGGCATGGAAGGGCAGGCCTTTGTACCTAACTCAGTAATTCAGGGCCAAGACAGTTTAAGGTTTGTACTGACCCAGTAACAATCCAGCTGGGCCCTTCATTTCACTCAACCAAATTTGCTTTTATTTTCCAACAATATATCATATGGCTTGTAAAAGCATTAACCATAATCTGCTATCTGCCAGGTCAAGTTCATGACTATCATTATCACTGCTATTTTTTAAAAGCAATTGATCACATGTTAATTTTATGCCAGGCTAAGTCAGGTATTCTACGAGCACTCTGAATTTATAAAACCCTGGGACATGGGCTTTATATTTACTCATTCTACAGATAAATAAACCGAGGCTCAGAGAACCTGAAAGCCTTTGCAGGGCCAAACAGATAGAGAGTAAGTGGTCAGCTGGATGCAAGCCCAAGCTTGCTGGCCTCCACTGCCAGCTACTATCTCCAAAGTCCATCTTCTGTATATAACTGCATCTCCCAGCCCACTTGACCCTATGTGGGCTCAGACAGGCTGGTCTCTCACTTCCCACAGTCATCTGGTATCCTGGTGCCTGACTGAGGATCTGAATGTGCCACTGGATCAGAGTGGAAGGATCCAGAATATCAGCTCTGCATATGAAGAATGAAGAATTCATTATCTGCGGTGAGCCTTCACATTGGACTCCTGCCATGCTGATTAACAGCTGGAACACAATTCGGTTCTATCTAACGGCAGCAGTCCATTCCTATCACATCGATCTTATTTTGCATAAAGTTTGGGAAATTTTTCCTCTTAATTTATCCAACTAGAAGTAATAAAGTTGGATTCTTCACTCTTTCATCATATTTTTCTCTAAGATACTTTGTCCCTTCTGAATAGAAATGACCCTGAAAATTAAGATGAATGGATAATTTATCAGTGGGCCTGAAATTTACTTATCATCCCAGATAACTATATTTATTTAAAATGTACCCCCACTCATTCCCAAAAGTTATTTGAGGTGACTTATCCTTAAGACAAGTGAAAAACAAAACCCAAAGGCCATAGATATGGAGGGAGACCTTCTGATATTTAGCCAAGTAAGGTCCTCATGAAAGTGTTCTCCATAGAGGCTCAGATAATTACTATTAATTATAATAGTAATAATCATTACATCACTATTTCCTAACTTGTAATCTGTTCTGCTTTATCATGGAAACTATAGTCATGCACCACATAACAAGTTTCACTCAGTGATGGACCATATATATGTATGGAGGGTGTTCCATAGGTTATAAAAAATTCCTATTGCTTAAAGACATCATGGCTGTCTTTACAGTGCAAAGCATTAGTCACATGTCCGTGGTAATTCTGGTATAGATAAATCTACTTAGGTATGCTTAGATACATGGTACCATTGCATTTCAATTGTCTACAGTATTTCGTACAGTAATGTGCTATACAGGTTTGTTGCCTAGAAGCAGTAGGTTATATACCATACATTCTGGGTATGTAGTGGGTTACACTGTGCAGGCCAGCTCAGCGATGTTAGCACAAAATATTGCTTAGCACCACATCTACTAGAATGTATCCCCATTGTTAAGTGACCCATGACTGTACTTCATTAAGGCCTCTTAACTGGCCTGGAAATAGGTATTATCGTCTCTGGTTTCAGAGTGGAATGACAGTCTGTGATTATGGGAATTTGCCAGATGCCCCTACTTTTGCAGGGCTGGAGGAGCACTCTGCCTACAGCGTCAGCTGACACAGCCACACAAAACAGACTCCACAGCCCCCCAGCTCCCCAACCCCCCACATCTCCGGAAAATTCTCTGTCCAGGCTTTGCCTCTTGACTACTTCCTCTCTTGCTCTCCATTTTCTTTGACACCAACCCATCTTACTGATGCCTGACTTATCTTCTGCTCCCTCTGGCCTTGCCACCATACTCTCTATCACATGCTCTCATCCGAGAAGCTCAACTTCCTTTGGGCAGTGGGCAACTCTGACCAGCAACCCCCTCAAAGCTGTGGGACCTCATGGCACGCAGATCACCCTCCTGTTGGTCCTTATTGCTCTGAGCATGCCTTGACCCACCTGGCTGCAATCTGTCAACCCATCCTCCTTTCTTCAGGGTCACCAAGTCTCCACCCTTACCTCTGGGTGACATGTTTATCTCAAGGACTCAGTGAATATGTTTTGCGTAATCGAACAAATCACTAAGTGATGATAATATGAATGGATAACTAGCAGAATCCATTGGCATCAGACAACAATGACCATCACATGTCTTGGTGTATATGCAAACATGCTGGGCTCGGAGTGTGTTGCATGTCCTTAGGCTGCTATCTTTCCTGGATTCCACGAGGATGGTGCCTCCTTGAGATGTTTTGTAAAGCTCTAGCACTGTCCTCCTTCTGCCATCTCAGCCTTGGGCAAAAGCTCCTGGCAGCAGAAAATTCTAATCACTATAATTTTAGAAGGTTGGATATGCCCCAGTGCCCTGATACTAAAAACAAAGGTTGTACTTTTTGAAGGCATTCCTGGCCAGTCCTCAGTAGGAGACCACAGGGCTTAGAGGGGAGCAAAACTTGCCGCTTCACAAATTGTGACAGCCGTCCCTGCCATGGAAAGCAACAATGTAATAGTCCATGAGAGTCACACGTGGCTTCCTTACAATGCCTACTCAATAGATTGTTTCGATGGAAACACCACAAATCCATTCTGTGGAAAGCCAATGATATTTGCACCCAAGAATTCAATAATAGGACATGAAACTCGGAGAAAGAAATAATCAAATTGTCCATCCAGAGTGGAGGTAAAATTGTCATAAACATTGATCCTTCACTGCAGCAAACAGAAATAATAAACTGTTGCTGAAATTGCATAGCAGCAGAGATTTCATTCTCTAATTGTCAAAAAGCATTAAACGTCAACTATTTATTTTGCAGCAGAGGAAAGAGAAGCCAACTTCAGTGCATCCCTTCACTAGAGGTTGTCCCTAATTGTCATGCATATATTGCAACAGAGGTTACTGAGAAAAATTGTTTGCATTTATTAATCAAAAGGAGTCAAAGACGCACAAAGATATCATCAAGGCTCCCTTGTGCTGGGGGAGGCTGACAACTAACATTCTTGATGAAGTGTTTGCAGAGTGCGTGCAATCTGTTCAAAGCCTTTCTTCTTTGCAGGTGCAAACCTTTCTATCTGAAACATCAAAGAAACAATTGAAAATTAAACAGAGTAAACACTGCAATACAAGTCTCAATCTTCCATTTGTTAAGACAATAGGAGAGGTATAATTAATTTCAAGGCAATATTTGTGTTCTTTCAAAATTCATTTGTGTACATTAGCATTTCATTAGTGGTGTATTAAGCACTGTTGCTCCTTTATCCCTCCCTTTTACTGCTTTTGTTTTTGAAAAATTAGAAAGTTGAACTGCTTCTGAAATGTCTTTTACTCCAAGCATCCATGCATAGATAATTATCTTGCTCTGCCTATTTGATCAGTAGAATAAGTCAAAATTGTTTGGTAAAGTCAGGCAGCAGAGAACAGATTAGGGAAGAAAGAATTTCTTTATGGTAAAGGTAAGAACTTCAGAAGCAAATATGGTCTCATTCAATTTTGCTACTGAATTATGTATTTTAATATACTCAGGGTAGGCACCTTTTAATATATGGATTTTCTTTAATTGCATCTCCCATCTCTACTTCTTAGTTTTAAAACTCATCTCCACTCAAGATAAATTAAATGAAAGCGCAACCGGCATATATTTATTTTTGTTGGACAACTAAATGTTAGAAGTATGTTTTGTATATTTTGGTTTTAAGCCAGCCCTAGTTTTGGAACACTCTGTTCAACTGCTGAGATTTTCTGAATTAGCTACATTAGATACTAACTTTCTCCATTAAGGTGTATTAGTTTTATACATCCTAGACAGGAGGTGGACTTTCTTAGCCTATGAGGTCACTAATGATAACAGAAATATCACCTTTTATTGTGCTCCATGAGCTCTGTGGTTTTTAAAAATATTTCCTAGCAAATAAGGGTGACACTTGAGGTTTTGATTGAAAATATTCATTAAGAAGTAATGAACTGTTCAGTTAATTTGTCTGTTATTCAAGGGTGACATACATTATTATTCTATTCACATTCAAAATCCTTAATTTGTGTAGCTCCAGTGGGTGGGGATGAGATGTTTGCTAGAGTAAATTCAACATGGAGATCCAATAGGCCTCTGGCTGTTGTTGCTGGACTGTCTGAGCCCCACCTGTGTTTGATGCTTGCTCTGTATACCCGAGTTGCATCAGGACAGGTTGTGATCTACCTTCTGTCTAATCAGTGCCAATGCTGGAAGTATTTATTGTGTTTCTATTCCATGTTCAGCCTCAGTCTTGTAACAAGCTGTTATACCATGGGATTCTATGACATGGAAGTGAGCTCACGAATGTCACCCCCCATCCTGGAGGTAGTGTGCCCTTCCAAGGCTTAGACTGGGTGGACATTGATTTATTTTTCAATTGCCCATGACCATTACAGAGTTTTACAAGTGCTCTAGCAGGAAATTCATAAATATTTTATTTGAGTGACTTTAATGCAATGATATATGACTGTGGTCATGGCTTCCTACTCAGTGCTGAACATGCCAGGAGGAACTGATACTGCAAATTATTCTATAAGGTGTTATAAAACTAAGAACCACCCAAATGGCCCACAGGTTGCCTGGTTTAGTAGTCACATCCTAGGAGTGACACAGCTGAGCATGTATAGTTCCTTGACCTCTTTTCCGGGATTCAGAGATGAGAGGCTGTCTTTCTGTTTGGGCCCCTGTTCCAATATTCCAATATTCACTGTGGGATCCTAACAATGAACTGCAGCTGTGTGTAGTTTAACCTTATCGTTAAGCTATAGGAGAAGGGAAGAAAGTCTCAATTAATGGTTAGTCCATTTGGTTCTTGTTTTAAATCTGATCTTTTGGTTGAAAATACTAATTAAGCCCAAGTGGAAATAAGTGATCGTATTTTGGTTATTAAGCCAGGAAGAGAAGCTTCAGGCTTCTCCAATTTATAGAGATGGGCAATAGGTTGGAGGATTTTTCTTTTTAAAAACAAACAAAAAAAAGCTCAAGTTTTCTGAAGAGTCCCAAGAAGATTCACTTCTTCCCAAGTGAAGAAGACCTCCATTCTCCTGTTTTTCCTGCTCTCCCCACTGGGACCTTCATGTTGTACCCAGCGTTGTTCAGACAGCAAAAGAAAGCTGAGAAAATCAGCCAGGGCACCGAGGAGTCAGTGTTTTGCAAAGCTCGCTTCATTACCTTGTTCTCACTTCTAACCATGGGCAACATTAACTCAAAAAATGGAAAGCTGGGCTTTTGCAAAATTGCAAGAAAAATCTTCAGAAGAGCAATTTCTCACTCCCGTGGGGCTCTCCCCAGCTGCGTGTCAGCTCTGTATCACCTGTCTGACTCCCTCAGGGCCCTCCGCATCTGTGTGGGCTTAGGGCTGTATGCTTCCCCATCCTGTATCATCATGAAACATCTAACTTGGAAGTGCACCACTTTGAAGCTGTCACACTCTCTCCAGTAAGTAGCTGTTAAAGAACATGCTGAGGTGGCTCTGTAATTTATGTGTCCGAGATATCCTGGCAGCTATTTTGATGCCAGAGCTTGTAGACAGAGGACACAGTCTGCAGCTGGAGAGCAGCTGCTCCCTGGAGGGTGCACAGCTGGAAGGCCACTTATATTCTGGGAGGCTCCTAGGCAATCGGGTGGGTGCACTGCCTGTGGCCAGCAATGAAGGGTAAATCTAGGGTAAACAAAGGGTAAATCTTTGTTTCTTTGCTAGGTCAATAATTTCAATGACTCCTTTTTAAAGACTCCCTTCAGAGAGCAGAGAAGTAGTTCCCACTCAGCTGTGGAGTTAAAGGTGAGAAAAGCTGTGTTTTTCTTTTGAGTGCTGAAGGCCACATACTGATCAAGAGGTACAACTCCCATTTTACATGGAGCATGGTGATTTGAATTGTGATGAAAACTCAAACCGTGTAGCTCTTCCAAATTTTGTACGCCTGCTGAGACTTGAAAACTATTCAGTTCTGGGCAGATTAAAATTTTCTATTCAAGTCAACTGAAAGAATATGGGATTATTTTATTCCTTTTTTATGGTTCTAAAGTGGCTTGCTGTGGATCAAAGGGGAAAGCATTCACTCATTTTATAAGAAATAGCAAATGCTGACTACTCTGGCCTCATCTAGTTACATGCCGTCACTTCCTCTGCACAGGGGATTCTGCTTCTTCTGAATCTTTTTTCCACAAGCGCTTAAGTATTTTTTAGTACATTTATGGCAAATGCCATCGCCCAAAACCCTCCAGAGGCCCTGCATACCCATGTTCTACTTGGACCCAAAAACCTCCTGGAGGGTTAACTCATGTATCTACTTCCTGCTGTCCCATCTCTCCCAGGCTTGCTCCCTACCTGCACTTCTACTGCACCCAAAGACCTTCCTTGTCAAAGTCACCTGTGACTGCCAAGGTGCCCACCACCGAAGTCATTTTTTGTCCTCATTTCGTTTATCCAGTGAGCAGCATTTGGGAGTCAGCTGCGCTCTCCTTGCAAGTTTTTGTCCATTACCCGTGGGCTGATGGGGCTCCAGCATTATTCAGCTCTAGGCTTAACCTCTCACCTCTCACGTGAGCTCTGAACTCCCGCATCTACCTCCTCCCCTGACACCTCCTGGCGCTTCAGCTCTGATACGGCCAGGTGAAACTCTTGATGTGAGGCCCTCTCTCACTGCACATCTAATCCCATACCTGGGGAAACACCACCTTTGTGTGGTCTCTGGCCTTTGCTCCTGTGGGGGGTTGCTCCCTCACCCATGGCTTGTTCAAGCCAAAACCGAGTCCTTCTCTCTCCATTCCTCTTTTTCTGCCTTTCCCTACACAAATGCTCCACTTTCAAATTATAGCCTCAGTCTTTCCACAACTCTCCATCATGTTAATTGCATCTCATCCAGTGACATATATTTCTTACTAGATTAGGACAACAGCCTCCTAACTGTCCTTGTGTCCAAATTTGCTCCTTGCAGTACACAACTCCATCATGATGCAGGAATCTTCTAAAACACAAACTTTCCTGCATCATTGCCATGTGGTAAGCCCTCTGCCAGAGCAAACCCCTCATGTAACCATAGCTACCTACCCAAGGTGCCCCGGTGCTTCATGTCTCTGACCTCAGCTACCAACATTCCTTCTGCTGACATATTTGGACACAGGGATCTGTCCTCTGTCCCGTTATCACTGAAAGCTTCTTGTGACTCAGGGTTTCTGCACCTGTAGTTACCTGGGCCAGGGTGCCCAGGCTCTAGAGTGGCTCACAGGCTGGTTCCTTCCAGCTGTTTACTGATGACCTTCTGACAAGTCCTCCCTGTGCTACTCTTTAAGGGCATCTTCTTTACTGTACTTGTCACTTGGTGATGGCATCTTACTAACTCATTTTGTTTGTTTGGTGGTGGTCTTGGCCATCTTCCTCTAACCACTAGAATAGACACCTTAGTGCAGATTTGGGGTTTTTGTTGTTGTTGTTCTAGATTCTAGCCCAGAGCAGTGCCTGGCATGTAGGACATGCTCAAAAGGTAGTTGCTTAATAACAAATGAGTTCAATAGGAACCTGAATAAGGATAACCACCAAACTTAAATAACTCAAGCAGGAGGAAGGCAAAACATGATTTGTGCCTTGACAAGGAAGAAAGAGAGATCCTCATGTCTACTTCAGCTCTGAGCTGAGCCAGTCATTTTAGATTTTTCTTGATTTATGTGGGTTATGTCCTAATAAATCCATTATAATTGGAAAATATCATAAATCAAGATACATGCGATGCATAAGAAACATCCTAGGTTAGCAATGCACAGTACTGTAGAGTATCAGTTGCTTCTCCTTCTGTGGGGATTGAGTGACTTGCCTAGGATCACACAGGAAAATCCACACAGTCACTGGTCTACCTGTGCTGGTTGCTTATGACCCAAACCCAGTTCTGACTTGGGATGGGGACACAAGTGTATAGTCAAATATTATTCTGTATGTTTCTCTGACAGTTTTTTTTTGGTGAGATTAATATTTAAATCAGGTCACCCTCTATACTTTGAGGGGGCTGCATTCAATCAGTTGAAGGACTTTAGAAAATAAAGACTGACCTCCACTGAACAAGAAGGAATTTTGTGATCAGATGGATTTTGGACTGAAGTACAACTTTTCCTGCATAGCCCAGCAGGTTTTTGGATTTACCAAGCTCTTCTCTGTCTATCTACCTGTCTGTCTCTCTGATGTTTCTCTAGAGTGCCCTGACTAATACAATTTCTAAAGAAAAACAGGATTTGGAATCTGGGTTAAGGGACTACAGTGCCTATACTTCATCCATGCAGCCATGGTGCTTCCCAGATAAAATGCACAAAGATCACATGTTAGGAAGACAGATATAAAGATACGTAGAAGCTCAAACAGAAAGTGTCCCTGTCAGTTTCCTGCTGCAGTAGTAATGATTGGGAACCAGGCTCAGCCTATAAACCGGTCAAGTTCTCTACAGGAAAATTCCTGGGCCAGCCGAGGGCTGATAGTTATCAGAGAGAGGTAATTTATGGCAGGACTGCAGCTGGGTAAAAAATGTTACCGAAACTTTGGATGATTTAGAATTCCAAATTTCAATTGGATGACATCTGACATTATGATGCCTTGTGATATCCCAGTCCATCCTGTGAAATCCCTGTCTTAAGACTCTTAACATTCCCAGAAGTCCTGATCCTAAGATAAGCAGAAATGGGCTCTGATGAAATTTTGTCACTCACACAATAGGTCTGTGACAACGTGACCAACAGAAGCAGTCTGATGAGAAGTTCGAAGCGCTTAATCCAATTAGAAGCTATAGTCTTCAATGTACTATTATTTCCAAAAAATGCTTTTAAATTGCCATGTTTTTAATAGAGAGATGAAAAACAGAGATATTTTATTAAATATTTGTCTCATTAATAAACACAAGGTAATCATTGCTTTTTATTTTGAATTAACTTTTGCATTTGGGTTCAATGCACATTTCACAGACATATTCTTTTCTCTTGATGTGAGGGGACTTAATTACAAAAGCACAATTGGACTTCGGCTCTGTATGAAAATGAAGCAAAATGAAATTGCTTTTTCTCCCCCCAATGGTTGTTGCTACAAAGGAGCACAGTTGAATATGACAGCTCTTTTCAACCCAGGAATTGTTTTTTGATGAAGTTTGGGGATTATATGCAATTATACAACAGCAAATTGTCCATGATCATTTATGTTCAAGGACTTATTTTAAAAATAAAATGAAAGCCAAACTACAGAATTAATGACACTATTATAACCAATGTCCTTTACATCTGTGTCACATTGGTGTAACAGGGAGAGCAGTGTGTCTGTGTTTCAGAAATCTGTCTAATGAAGATGTACAGCCGGAAGGAGACAGACCAACCTGCTAATCTAGTCTGTCTGAGAACTATGTCTGCACAGCATGCCATCTTATACCACCTTATCTGTGTCCCAAATATTCACTGTTCTTCCTCATTATGTAATTCTTTCTTCTTTGTTCCATGGTCAGATAAGATAAAGTGAAAGATTAGGAAACGGCATCTGGCAAATTGGAACTGTGCAGCCCCTGTGGCTGAATGAATCAACATCATCCTGTCTCCTTGTGTGTAACCCCAGGCCTTGGCAGGTAGGTGTGCAGAGAGTTTTTCCCCAAGAAGAGCCGAGGCCTAGGAGTGCCCCCCACAGCTTTGCAAGTAGGACACTGCCCACTGAGAGGGAAATGGGGGAGAGAGGGATAGCACCACACAGAGCGCAGTGTGAGCAGGGTCCTGGGGCTTGGGCAGTGCGGGGTCGTACCCCACTTTTCGAAGCAATCCTCTCCCGTTTAGCTGCCTTCTGGGACTTGGTTTTCAGTCTTGCCTCTATTGGCTCTGTGGTACCAGTGGTCTGTCACGGTGTTCAGCCCTCGCCCTGTGCACCTAAGCTGAAGCCTGGATTTATGTAGGACCAACTCCTCCCGCCCGCCAGTGACTTTCATTGTGTCAGCGCTCTGGGATCTGGCTTCCCTCTCAGTGTTTCACACTTCGTTACAACTGGTTTTCCAGCTCTGGAGTTAGCTCTTCACTGCAGGATAGGAGCCCAGCCTCTGTGACCGCAGCTCTTACTCAACTCCTTCTACAGTGCCTCCACCCTGCCCTAACCCTACCCCAGGGCCCATGGACAGAGCCTGTGGAACAAGGACTCCTGCCTGCTGGACCTCTGATTTGTCTCTGTTGTCTCCTATCATCCTGGCTGGAAACCCAAAGCCTCCTGAATCTGAGCTGGGCCCGCCTGTTCTCTTCAAGGACCTTGCCCCCTACTACCAGTGGCAACTGGGTTGCCTTGACCTGGCTTCCATTTCATTCTAGGAAGCGAACCAATCTGTAGCCGATCTGGCATGCAGCCCCAGCGCTGACAAGTGCCCCTAGAGAAGCATTTCAGGAAAGGATTTTATCTGATCACTACAGGAAATGATCAAAGAAAACTAATTCCACTGTGTTTGTTACAACATCAGTGAAAGAAGTCAAGAATATAGTCTCAGAAGGAGCATAAAGTACGCAGTAAAGGCCAACACATAATTAATGAATATCATGTCTCTAGCATAGTGCTCTTCAAAACCAAGCGCACAACGTGTAATTATTTCTCACACCATCACAAAATAGGTAGTGGGCAGACGCTGGCTGCCTCTTGTAGAAAAGGAAATAGGAGAAGAGCCAAACGACCGTTCCAGTGGAAACCACCGAAATAATCTTGAAACCCAGCTGCAGCACAGTTCAGATGTCAATATAAATCCCCATTGGGGGTTTCCACTCATCTAGAAAATCACTTGGTGTATCTGTTCTACAGTTTACGGTGCTGAGAATCCCAGCACCATCACAAGTTCAAAGCAGTTTACAGGTCACACAAGGAAACCGGTTTAATTACGTTACAAATGATGATGTGGCCCGATGGGCAAGGACACAGAGCCAGTGTTGCCTGTGGTGCCGCCACTTACCTCATAGCTAACGACCTGTTAACGTGGGGGGGGTATGGTGAGCCCTGGACAGTCAATTGCTCACACAGTCGTATTCCATACATGTCATTTTCACTCCAAACTGGAGTGAGTTACCCATTTGCCCACCCTTGTTATGTGTGTTGCCATTGATTAGAAAGATCCAGTTTTCAAGAAGTCAAATGTATCCATCCACAAGGGGAGATAAACTGAGTATATTCAACAGAACAGTTCCTGTAAATTCTCAAAGCAATGGAATTTTCTGAAGGAATCATAGACTCACATGTCTCTGCACAGAAAAAAAGGAACGTGGTATCAGTCTAAGACAACAGGAAAAACATTATTTGAAAGCTATTGGCTAAACATGGCATATCTTCAGGCATTTTAAAGTGTGACCCTTGTGCATGATGAATTGATGAATTAGGTCAAATGTACTAATTGCTCCTTTATATTGTCATTATCAAGTCCTTCTCTCGAAATTCATACAAGAAAGTTTGAAGTAATGTACACATTAAATTGCACTAAGTATTCAGGATTTCTTTTATCTTTCTATTTTAAAAGAGTCTAAAACTGATTCCAGGTGGAGGTGAGTTAATGGGATCAGTTCCCTTTTGTTTTGATGATCGTAGCTATTCTGGCAACTCCTCCGCCTGTCATCAGTGAGATATACTTGTGCCTATTTATGTAACTTGTGTTCTGGGGAATTCGAGCTTTCATTTGTTCTTTTTTCTCCACTAGTGGGAGAATTCCTCAAGTGTCGGAGCCATATTTCTGCCTAGCCTAATAATCAAACATATGTATTAATTGCACCCAATGCCGAGATAGGCAAATCTGAAGAGACTTCAAAGCTCAGCTTTGCCTCCCATTCTTGCAATTTCAAGGGGAGCACATTCTCTGTAAAATGCGCCCTTGCACTGTGGCCGTGTCTGTCAAATATTGCTGTGTCATACCTGTTTGAAGTGTTTGCATCTATTAGTACATTGAATCTTCAAAAGCCTTATGTGCCCATTCATATTATTATACCCATTTTACAGACGGGAAACAGGGAGATAAATGCCTTGACATTGGTGACACCACTGGTAAATGCAAACTTAGGCTGAGAACCATGCTCTGTGGCCCACAGCATGTCCTCTGCAGACCGTGCTGTGCAGAGTGGGGCCTCTGTGACTGCATAGTCCCAGAATTCTGGCACAGACTTCCTCTCTCTCCAACACAGATAATTTCCATTAGATCTGTGTTGAGCACATGTAATCATGATGGGAAGCCAGGCTAATCATGCTCAGGGAGCTGTTCTCCTTCTGCCCCTAAACGTCAGACATAGTAAGAATTTAAAAAAAAAAATTCAACTCTATAACATTGAGAAGAAAAAGAAAAGTTAGTAGTTTCCTGGCTAAACCAGAGCAGATGGAATGGGGTTTCTGGGTACATGAGATGGGAGAAAATGGCAGCCGGGGACATGTCTGAGAAACCCTCAAATGAAGGAGGCTGAGAGATGCTGGGATAGCATAATTTACAAATTTAATCTAATATCTTTAATATATAACTTTCTAAACCAAAGTAGAGAGTAAATATTTTCTTCAGACATCCATAAAGCATTCACAAAAGGAAACATGATTTGTGCTGAATATAAGATCTCAAGGAATTCCAATCTAAGGAAATCTTAGTGGTCACCTTTGTGCAGTGAAGGGTGGGGAAAACAAAGACCCTTGGGAAATGGGGGTTACCCTGGTTTGAATCCATCCGCCAAAGTTCACATATTGAAAACATAATTCCAAGTGCAGCAGTGCTGGGAGGCAGGGCTTAACAAAAGGTGACCAGGCTGTGAAGCCTCTTTGTACTTGCCTAGCTCGGCATAGGGTACATTTAGGCACTTAATAGATGTGTTGATTATTAGGCTGAACAGAAATATATTTTGAATACTTGAGGAATTCCCACTCTAATGAAGAAGAAGAAACAGATGAAAACCCAAATTCCCAAGAGCACAAGTTAGAATTCCATACCTATTAGAATTCCATAATAATTAGAATTCCATAATTCTATATATCTCACTGACTGCAGGAGGAGGAGTTGCTACAATAGTTAGGATTATCTAGTTTCGATTCTTAACACAAGATTATTATTCCTATTTTTCAGATGCTGAAGCAAAAGTCTAATTTATCCAAGTTCTCAAATGGCAAGTGGCAGAGACAAGACCTGGACTCACCTATTCCAAAGAGAAATCGAAGAGTTCATGAAAATAGGTCAGTAAGCTAACATTTGTTTAGTGTTTACTACATGTTAAGAGCTGTGCTAGGTGCTTTTTTTAGAATTATTATTTTATCTTATTCTCGCAGTCCTTTGCAAGGATTTTTAGGCTCTATACCAATTTTTTATACCAATGAGGACACTGGGTGAGAATCTGCCCAAAGTTACAAATCCAGAAAGTGGAAAGAGGCAGAATTTGAACCCAGAGCCTAGATCAAAATGCATGCTCTTTTCATTCTACCCCTTGTCTGACCCCATAGTTTTAACTTTACTGTCTTTTTGTGTGTGTGTGTGGTAGTGGGGATCGAACTCAGGACCCTGCGCTTGCTAGGCAGGCGCTTATTTCACTGAGCTATATCCCCAGCCCCACCCATAGTTTTAACTTAATTATTATCCAAATATGGACCAGTACAACTTTCAGTGTAGTTTAAATGTAACTTGGATCTTTTTTTTAAGGAAGATGTTGCTCTTGCAATTTGCAAGTGTTATTTTATGAAACTAACTAAGCTAAGGCACTGTTTGAGAAAGTGAACTGCTATTGATTGCTTAATAGCTGTTGCATAAATCACCCTGGGACACAAACCATCCATTGTTCTTCCAAAAGCAGGAGCCCAATATCTGGAAGGAACTGAACAAATGACAACACAATGTGTGTTGGAATCCAGCAGGAAAGACCCACAATAAAGGTGGTTCATAAATATTTCATAGGCTCAGTAGTTATTTGTCCTATAGTTCTAGTTTTTAATAAACATTGCAATCAGTTGTTTTAAAAGAGACTAGAACAGAATAAAATTTTTATATGTAACTACAATACTATTATAAAAGCACAAATCATTTGGATTAATTTTAAGTGAACCACAGTCTAAAAGATATCAATTTATTGATTTGAGAAATAGGTTTGGAGACAGAGGCAATTCTTTGATACCTTCATACAGCAAAATGAATAGGTTTAATTATTGCGTGTGTCACCCACTCTGTGTTTGCTACAAATTTTCCAACCATAAATTTATAAGCTACTTAGTGCTCTATATTTTAAAAGTGCATAGAATCTGGGATCAATTTCTCTCCACACAGGAAACTTGCTCTGAAGAATAAACTCTACACTCCCATTTGTAAGAGAGGAATAAAAATACTGAGGAATTTATATTATGATGTATAACTAGGCTGACAGTCATCCTTTTACTAATTCACAAGTTCAAGGAGCATTTATGGAATAGCTACTTGATGCCTTTGATTCATTATGTTGAGGCAGGAGATGAAGTACAGGTAAGAGGAAGGTAATATAATTTATGGATTAGTAGTTGACATATAACAAACTGCATATGCTTAAAATATATATATTTTGATAAATTTTTCTATCTGTATACACTTGTGTATTCACCAGAATTCAGATAACAAACATCCATGAGCCCCAAAACTCTCCCTGTTCCCCTTTAGAATCCTCTTCTCCTGTCTTCACCATCCATTCCCTTCCTCCCACTTCCCTAGGCCATTACTGACCTTTTCTGTCATAGATTAGCATGCATTTTGTATAACTCCTATAACTAGAATTATATGGTACTGTATCTGGCTTTTTTTTTTTAAAGATCTCACTATGTGGTCCAGACTGCCTTTGAACTCACTAAGTAGCCCAGGCCGGTCTCAAAATCATAACTCTCTTACCTCAACTTCCTAAGCACAATAATCATAGGTATGGGTTACCATGTATGGGTTCTTTAACTAAGCAAATAATTTTAAAAAATTGGTCATATTATTGCATGTATCGATAGTTATGAGTAGTATTCCATCGTGAGGCTGTACCATAACCCATCCGTCCATTCACTTGATAGGTACTTGTGTTTCTAGTTTGGGCCTGAAACAAATGAAGTTATGGTGAATACTTTTGTAGAAGTCTTTGTCTGGATTTAAGTATCCGTTTCTCTGGTCAAACACCTAGCAGTATAATGAGTTGTGTGGTAAGAGTATGTTTAACTTTGTAAGAAACACCTGTTTCCAAACTTCAGTTAGGTGTCCCCAGGTACATCCTGAAACATTCTCACCAGCAGTGAGAGTTCCAGTTGCTCCTTGCTCTGTCCAATACTTCTAGGTTAGTCTTTTACATTGGAACCACCTGTCATTTGCAAATACTGTCTCTAAATCTGCAGCTCATCTTCCCATTCTCTGAACAACGTGTTTTTGAAAAAGAGAAAGATAGTATAGTTGGATCTTGTTTTGTTTTCTAGCTCTTGTTAAGTTGTTCAATCCAGTTAAAGTGATTACTGATGTGGTTAGATGTATATCTGCCATTTTGCTCTTTGTTTTCCATACCGTTCATGGATTTTTTGGTTCCTACTTTCCTTCTTCACTGCATTCTTCTGTATTACATAAATACTTCCTAGTGCACACCCTCTTTACTTGTGCTATCATTGCTATATACTTCTCACCCCTATATGCTACAAACACAACAATACAGTTTAATATTTATTACTTTTTAAGCTTTAATGTCTTTTAAAGGAGAGGAAATAGAGAAAACTGTATATATAGACTTTTACATGAGCCCATATATTTATCATGTGGTGTGCACTTGTTCTGTTATATCTTATGCTGTGAGATCGATAATATACCTTTAGAATTGTTTATGCAATTGTCTTTTAAAGCAGTGAACAGAAGAAAACATAAAAGACATTTATACTATCCTTTATGATTACCTGTGTAATTACCTTTACTGGTAGTCTTTATTTCCTTGTGTATGTTTGACTTACGTTTTGGTTTCCATCGAATTTTCTTAGGGAATGGTCTATTTCAGGGAAGGACAGTGGTAAGAAAGGGAAAGGCATTTTTGCAGGACAAGAAGGACAGAAGTTTGCCTGGAGCCAGGTATTCTGGTAAGTGGGATAAGCGAAATAAAGAGAAGGGAACCTCATGGATAGGCTGGGAAATGAGGCTGACATTTTCCTAGCATTGTGCAGGAAATTTCTGCTTTAGGAGGACCATTCAGGTCTCAGGTAGACCACTCAGGGATAAACCGGAAGTGCGGTGATGGGCTGGCGCCTGCCAGGCAGAGGCCATGTGAGTAGTAATGTGTGACCTTGAGCGCGGACAGGAAAATGGCAGCCCTGGGACTCTTGGTAGGTGTTGGGGTCCATGATGCAACCAGTGTCAGTGTAAACTGTAAAGGTTTAAATGCAAGGACTATAGATTAAGATAGAGATTAAGCCTTTCCACTAAGAAAGACCCAACTTAAAAATATCACACTATTGATTCTAAACCAGTTTTTCACTGTGCCTTTTCTTTATCCACTGATAGGAAGACAGTGATGCCAACCAGCTCTTGTGAGATAACAGACTTGATTTTTCAAGTGAACAGCTCAAATCTAGCATCTTTGAGAAATCTGAAATGTTCCACTTTCCCTGCCAAGTCAAGGCATCACATTATAAAAACCAACATTTTCAGAAAGTCTTTTTAGTTTTCCCATCAGGACAAAGATTGCTGAAAAGACAGAGGCAAGCTTCTTTAGGCAGCATATAATGGGAATGACTCTTGAGGGGCAATTGCAAATGAACTAAGAGAAACTGCAGCCAAATGAAATTCGACAAACAACTGTCGTATTCCAAACGGTCAATCAAAAGCTGGAACAACTTGGATGTAACAGAAGCCTATTATGATGAAAATAATGATCTCAGGACAAGGGACACTTAATGATTTGCAATTTAAGCACACAATAAATATTCATCCATGACCACTGGGTAACTTTCAAGTTCTGACCATTTTTTTATGGCTGGAAGTATTACCTGGGATGGTAGGGGACACTTAAGAATGAAAAGGGACACAAACAATTCATCTTCAATTTTAATTTCAATACAATTGCAGAATACAGTGGCACATGACAAATGTGAACGATACACTGAGGGTATCTCTTTTACATTCCTGAGTATCTCACTGTTTGGGCAGAATGGTTCTCTTACTGGAATTGTTCACAAAGCCACCTATTATATGGTGAAAGGTACCCTCTGGGCACCATTGAAATTAATATGAAAGGAACAATCAGGAATGCCAAGTGCAGTGCATAAAACACAGGTAGGTGGTGGAAGACAGATAAGCAGCCTAGGAGGTTTAAGTTTCAGAATCTGAGGCTGCAGAAAGATGTGTTATACAATTTACATTACAACCAGTCACGATTTTAGAATGGGTAATGAGAAGCTCATATAGTTAAGTATTGAATCCGTAAAAAAACACAAAAAGCTGTGCAGCACAAGGGAGCTAAATGATGGGTAAACAGACGAAGAAGATAATCAGAGACAGGAGGAGAAAGCTGGACTTGCTTTCACAAAATTCATCTGGTTTTGGCAACTTCACCTGCACAGTGCTTGTGGCAGTGTCTCTCTAGTTGGATTCTTTTAAAAGCAGAGTTTGTCAACCTTGGCACCACTGATATTTTGAGCCAGATAATTCTTTGTTGTGGAAGCCATCTTGCATATTGTATAGTGTTTAGCTGCATCCTGGGCCTCAATCTTCTGAATGCCTGCAGCACCTGCTCCTCCTTGTTTGATGACCAAAAATATCTCTAGACTTTGCCAAATGTCCTCTGGATGGCCAAACTGACCTGCTCTGAGAACCACTATCTTAAAGGAAAGCAACAATATAACCTAACTAATGGTGCCCACCTTGTAATCATATGCACTTAATCCTGTAGAGTATTAATTATGCTAAAATATTAATTTTGGTCAAAAGTCAGGTTAACCTGGGAGCAAGCTAAACAGAATTTAAAAAATCAACTTCCATGGGGTCTTAGTTACTTTTCTCCTTGCTAAGACAAAATACCCAAAACCTACATGTTAGGGGGGAAAAGGTTTATTTGGCTCACAGTTTATAGAGGTTTCAGTCCATATTTGGCTGGCTATGAGGCAGGGTGGCACATGGCAGAGGGGCATCACAGAGGAGAAAAATTCTTGGCAGGCATAAGACAGCTAGAGCAAGCTACTGAATGTTGTGGCTTGTGTCTAGATGTCTCCCCAAAGGCTCATGAAACCATAGGCGAGGCTTTTCAGAGGTGGATGGATCTAGGGTGTGTGATGCTGAGATTGACTGATAGTGCAGTGCTAGGATTAAGGGTGTGCGTGCTCCCCACCCTAACAATGGCTACCCTGGATGAAATGTAAGGGACAAAAAGAGGCTTGTTGTTTGTCTCTTGCTTGGTTTTGCTGTCTTCTGCCTGCCATGAACTGTTTCTCCTCTGTGATGCCTGCCTGCCATGTCACTCTGCCTTGGAGCCAGCCAAATATGGACTGAAACTTGTACAAACTGTGAGCTAAATAAACCTTTCCTCCCTTAACTTGTGGGTGTTGGGGTATTTTGTCTCAGCAATGAAAAAAGTAACTGAGACACATGGGTTCTAGAAAATCTCTTTGCTGACTTTTCCTCAATATATCTTAAAACAACTGAAAATATGATTGGTCTCCTATCCATTTGTGTAGTGAGCAATGCTCCATTACAAAATAAAACCACAGACTAGCGTCTTCCTGAGATCTAGAGGCAAAATAGTAGTCCGATGCTTTCTCCAGTTGAGGATGTGTGCAAAGAAAGCCAGGTGTATTTTGTAATGAAAGAGATGGGGAAGGAGAGCAAGAGAGGGAGGCACATACGCAGGGTTGCAGCAGCAAGGTTTGTCTCATGATCCATGGGAGATCAGAGGCCTGAAGGGGCCATTTTGATCCTTCCCTAGTAAGTTACTCTTTAAAATCACATGCCGGCTGCATGGTTATTCCTGTAATTTCTACTCCGTCTTTCCTTAATCTAGGAATAAGACCAGATTACTCCATGTGGACAGGAATCGTGTCTTGTCAGCTTTGCTCACTTTTGTATTCATAACCCCAGTACACTGCCTGCTCTGTAACAATCACCCAGCAAACGTTTCTTGAATGAATGAGGGCAGAAATGCCAACTTTCAAGAAAGTAGGTTCCAGTGTCAACTCCTTAACAAGGTCTTTTCTGATTTCTTTTTGCTGTGCTGCACCCAGTTATGTGCCTGGTGCATAGTAGGTGATCAATGAATGTTTGTGGAACTCATCTGCATGTGAGGACTCTGTTTATATTGTTCATGCACTGCTTGAATCCTTTGTTCAGAACTGAATACTTTGCTCAGGTGACCCTGCTCACCTGTTCTGTTGTATCTTTGTGCAATAGAGGATCAACGTGCCACCATGAAGACCCAAATTAAGATATCTGTGTAGAAAGATGTGAGTGCATGCTTTGCTGAAAGATACTGCCACTCTCTTTGACAGAGGAGGATGTACACAGATTTAGTTCCTCAACATCATAGTCCAGTTGCTAGAGGATTTCTGGAGTGGCACAATAGCCACTCATAGGTGTGCAGGATGGGGCCATGCTGCAGTCTAGGCAAAGGCTGTGCAAATTAAATCATCTGAGCCATCAAGGAGTTTATCCTCATCTTAAATGGCATTATCTCTCATGTTGAAACTTTAACAACTCATGTAAAATGAAAACTCAAGAGTGTGCCAAAAAGCAGAGCTGTTGGAAGAGTAGTGATGTGGCTCGTGGGGAAGGCGCCTGAGCTTCTCTCTGAGAACTGAGGGCCCAACCAGCGGTAGGCTGGGAGGATGTTAGGCTGGTGGAATGACAGTGCCCAGAAGCTACTGTGCCTGGTAATGACAGGCAATAAAATAGCTCTTTAAAATCCAGCAGAAGATAAAGACAGTAGATTGTAGCCAGGCTGCAAAATCCAAGCATTAGTAGATTAGCATAGGCAGGGCGAGAAAACACAACTAAAAATTATTCAATAATACCAAATGCTTGCAGGGAAACTAGGCCAAGAAAGCAATCAAAATCAAATAGAAGCAAGGTGTGTTTATATAATTCAATGGTTCAAAAATCTGAGAAATACATTGCAAAGAAGTTTCAGGGGTTTCTAGCCTCAATTTAAGGAAAAAAATAATGAAACCTTCATTAACATGAAGAAAGAACGACAGTTCTTTTCTATCCCTACCCCCTCAACTGGTCTTACCAGGAGTCATCTTATTTCCTGTAAGAATTCCAGGATGTGATCATAAAATAGAACACACATTTATGCAATTTGCTTTAAGTTTGGTTATACAACATATGTGGCAGACCTCTTGAATTAATTGCATTAAATGTTTTCAGTTATAGAAAGAAGATTCATGACTCATGGAGGCCATAAATGAAACATCGCATACAGGTAGTAATTACCTCGAATTGCATTCTTGGGTCTTTGAAGATAAATTAGCCAACAATGAGAATTTGATAGCTAATGTTGCAATTAGTTACAGGTATGGTGCAGTGACCTATATAACTTACTATTTTTAAAAAATCTGAAATTTGCACAGGTTAATAGTATAAAAGATTCTTCACTGTTACTCATGGCAGAAATGCAGCTCTATAAATGTACTAGCATGGCCTTCTTATAATAATTACTTAACTCTTCATAAAGAGGTAGAATTATTCGTGTTAATTCTTTGGCTATGATAAGAAAGGCTCAGACGAACGTTCTCTGAACACTTTGTGTCCCACTCACAAGTGACTCCTCATTCCATCTTTCCTTTGGCTCTCCATAGTTAGGCCACAAATGAAAGAATGGTGGGGTGCTGGTGATGATGTGGCTTCTCCAAGGAAAGCCTTCGACTCCCTCCTCATCACTGGAAGTTGTAACTGTGTCTGCATGAGATCCTCCCAAAGTGCTATTGGTATTCAGTTAGTAGGGCTGGTCTATAAAACACATCCTTTAGCCTGCTTCCTTCCTTCCTGGTACTAAGGGTTGAATCTAGGGCCTTTGCACTCAGGTACATCCCCAGCAACCCTCCACCTTTTGTTTTGAGAGAGAGAGAGAATCTCAATATGCTTACAAATTACCTGGGCTGGGTGCCAGCCAACCAGGCTTTCTTCCGGGGGAAAAGCTCTCCCTCAATCCCTAGGAATCCTGCTGACCTTCAGGGTTTGAATAGAGCTGACCTCCACGTCTAGGAAGGAACACATGGTCCCGGCTGGCCACCTAGTGCACAGGATGAGGTCAGGCCAACCCAAGGCTCCAGTTTCTGGGTTCTCAAGCTGAGAGGATCACAAGGTCTGAACTATAGCAGTCACACTGCTTAATGTGAGGTGAGACCAAAAGACATGAGAGATGGAGAGAGATACCATGTTATCAGTACTATTTTAATTAGGTCCTGAAGTAAAATCTCTCTGCAAAATGAATTTTTAAAGAAAAACAACTAAACTTATTTACTATTCCAATTTTATTCATCTTCCTCAAATGTCCCTCTTCTGGTTCCAAAATTCTATCCAGGATACCATGTTATATTTCGTCACCAGGTCTCCTTAGGTCTCCCTAGACTGTGGTGGTTTCTCAGATTTTTCATGTTTTTTGTTGCCTCTGACAATTTTGAAGAGTGGAAGCCAGGTATTTTGTGGAATGCTCCACAATTTTGGTTTGTCTGGCCCTTTGCTCCCAGTCAGGCTGGGCCATGGATTTGTGGGAGGAAGACCACAGAGGTTAAATGCTGTTCATACCTTACTGCAATATTGAGGGGACGTGATTTATTGCTGATGCTGTGAACACCTTTCAGTCAAAGAGTCCAGGGGCACACCTATATATAAACACATTGGGTTTCTTACTCCTTGTGTTATGGGAATGTTACAATTTGTGTCTAGATGTCCCCTCAAAGTCTCATGTGGTCGTAGGTGAGGCTTTTTGAGAGGTGGCTGGATTTAGAGTGTGCAACTGATCTATGGTGTAATGTTAGGATAAGGGTGTTAGGATTAAAGGTGTGAATGCTATTGGCCCTAAGGAGGAGGTAGTGGCCTGGATAAAATATGAAGGACAGAAAGAGGTTTTCTGCTACTTACTTGTAGTTGGTTGCTCTGCCTACCAAGAACTCTTTGTCCTCTGTGATGGCCTGCTATGGCACACTGGCTTGGATCAGCCACTTATAGACTGAAACCTCTACAAATTGTTCATTAAATAAGCTTTTCCTCTTTAACTTTGGGTGTCAGGTATTTTGTCTTAGCAACAAGAAAAGTAACTAAGAGGGAGAATACCTTCAATGGGGGACAATGGAGTCTCTCAGGAGGAGAATGTTAGCATGTCTGATAGCACTTAGGTTTTGGTTAGCATTTGGGAGCAGGTCTAAGGAAGCAGAGGCTCCCATTAGGTTGTATTCCATCAGAATGCAGGGCCATTCTATAACTGAGTGTCAGGACATCTTATTTGAGAGTTTCAGCTGGTATAAGTGTTCTTTTTTTTTTTTTCCACGTATAGATTTATTTATTTATTTATTTTTTATTTTAGAAACATAAAAGTACAAAAACATATTGACAAACAGACACCAATTATCATAAAAAATAGTACAATCACAACTAATCTATAGACAAGGTGATATGGTCTCAACAGTGGTTATTGCTTTATCAATTGATATCTTCGAATTGTAAATGTATGAACCCATATACAGACATGCAAATTTAGTCAGACAGTTAATCCTCTCAACAACAGAAAAAAAACACAAAAACCAAAAATCCAAAGACAAGAAACAAAACAGGCATACATCAACAACAGCAACAACATCAACAACAACAACAACAAAAAAACACCGCTTGTTGCTGCTTTACATATTGATATCTTCGAAGTGTGTGTTCAGGATAACACATACAGATATACACGATTAATCTAATATCCTGTCATCGATTATT
>PVLD010014645.1:0-51551 GCA_004027595.1 Dinomys branickii | reverse complement strand
AACACAAAAACCAAAAATCCAAAGACAAAAAACAAAACAGGCAAACATCAACAACAGCAACAACAACAACAATAACAAAAAAAAACACCAATAGTTGCTGCTTTACATATTGATATCTTCGAAGTGTGTGTTCAGGACAACACATACAGACATACAAGATTGATCAAATAACCCGTCATCGATTATTGCTTAGCATTAAATGATATAATACAATAGTAGAACCATGTTAGCCCTCCTGCATATATGCATATTCATATATACATACATACATTTTTGTCTTTTTCTTTAAATAAATCAGCGATACATGTGCAGGCAACGTATTGTATTACTGGTGTAAGAACCCGAGGGTGGGAATATAAACTAAGAGACATGAAGGAAATCTGTTCTAAAACAAAGAACAGATGGGATGAAGGAAGATGCTTAAAATTAAAAGATTGGGAGGAGAAAAAGGAAGAGAACATTGACCAAGTCACTTATGAGTAATACAGCTGGGGAGATAGCACAGCGGCACACGGCCTGCCTGGCAAGCATGAGATTGTGAGTTCGATTCCTGGTACCAAACAAACAAACAAAAAACTTGGAGATAGGTAAATACAGAGTGCTAGAGATTTGGACAAAGTTTTGTTTTTTAGATATTTCTGTTTTTTTGCGGTTGCTAGAGGGATGTGTCAACAGCTGGGAAACATCACAGGGTAGGCCCAATCTAGAGCAGTTAAGTTGTGTTCAAGAATTCAAAAAACAGACAAGCAAACAAAAACTCTACAAGAAAACTGAAAGTTGATTTGTTTTTAATTATTATTATTTGCTAGATTTTTAAAAAATGCTGGCGATAAAATTTTCCCTACTTACACCCTCCCCTTGGTAAACCATTGATTTCTAGTATATTTAAAAAATAAAGAAAATAGCAAAAACAGTTACAAAAATTTTGGAATATTTTAAGTAGTTTTATAAATTAACTCTTCAGTACCAAAAGCAATTTGATTGTGCTATTTTTAGAATAGTTGCATCATTAATAAAATACTAATTTATAGTGCACTATGGTGAATGCCTCACATTGCTATCAGTGTCTCTTATGACTTTTTCTTGATTTTGTGGCTGTGAGGCCCGGACTGCACACTCTTTCCTTGTTGCTGTTTTTCACCCATTGCATCCCCTAAACCACATAAGCCCTGTTTAGGTGCTCTTGCCTTAAAGGTACTTTGAGAGGAAGGCATTCTTTGAGACCATCCACAAATTTACAACAAAAGCATGAAAGCTGAAAAATACTTTTTTCTTTCTCTTTTAAGTTAAGGGACCAGTGATGCAGCTGAGTAGTCCAGCACCTGGCAAGCACAAGGCGCTGGGTTTGATTCCTGGTACCAAATTAAAAAAAAAAAAATTCCAGTGTTAGTTCTGCTAACAATGATTTATCTTTTTTTTTTGCTTTAAAAGAATGAAAACAATAATAACAAACAGCCGCTTACAAAGTGGCATGAGAATAGTACAATCAAAACTGAATTACAAGGGGCTGGGGGTATAGCTCAGTGGCATAAGTGCTTGCCTGGCAAGTGCAAAGTCCTGAGTTCGATCCCCGGTACCGGAAAAAAAAAAAAAGATTCATAAAACTGAATTACAGACAAGGTGACAGGGAATTAACAATGGTTATTGTATTACATATTGATAACTTCGAGGTGTATGCTCAGGAAAACAAATATAGACATGCAAGACTGATCAAACAACTAATCATGTTCCTGACAATAATAAAGTGACAGAAGTCAGTAGTACTATGTTAGCTATCTTGCATATACATATGTACATACATACATACATACATGCATAATTATCCCTTTCTTCCTTTTCTCCTTCCCCTTATCCCATTTGCTCTTTACTTTTGAGCAGTTTCCTTTCATCTCACAATAACATTGATTTATCTTAAATTGAGATTTCACATGGAATTAATTCATTAGTTACAAGTTTGAGTTGTACAGATGTGACATCTAGATCTTAAACATGGTTTTATTGGTCATTTAATTTTGAAGGACAGAGGAGAAAGATGAGGATAAACCTAAATCTCAGAGTGACTGTGGGGAATGATTAAATTACATCTCATAGACATTTGATTTCGCATTTATCTATGAAACCCTGGCATGTGAGAATAAGAAGGCTTTTCACCAAATCTTGTAGCATTTATTTGAAATTTTAATATGAGCAGATTATGTATGAAAATGGAGTTTAACCTATGCTTCAGAGTTTATTTCTTCTTAAAATTGTTATCAGCTTGCATGAGCTTAAGTTGTGTTTTTTAATAAGTAAAAGCTAAACTTTTTATTTTTTTATTTTAAAGAGAAAAAAACAAAATACCAGAACCAAAGAAGAAAACAACATAAAAACAATAAAAACAACACAGAATTTCAAAACAAGGTGATAGGAAATTAACAGTGGTTGTTGTATTACATATTGTTATCTTCAAAGTGGTTACTCATTATTTTCCTGTTTTTGATGGTCAGTATTTATTTCCAATATGGGCAATATTAAACTGTAAACTTTCTGAAGTGCTCCAAGTTTCTCAGCTACTCTGAAATGTAAAATAATTACAGAAATTTTTTAAAAAATCACAAGCAATATAACTACTGCAGTTGACGTCTGAGAGTGTGTGTGGTGAGCCTAAGGAGGGCAAATCATTTTGTGAAGTCATGTCTTGATGAGTCTTTCTTGGGCCTAGTGTTACTGATGATATTGCCGCTGGAGACGGTCCTTCACCGCTTGGTCCATCTGCTAGACCAATCAGTGATGATGGCTTGGTTCATGGCAAAACATTTTTACTTAATATTTATTAACACTCGCAACGGATATAGTTTTTATAGAGTACATAAAAATATAGGCTTTCCCTCAAGGCATTTGTACCTACTGTAGGACTTTTTTTTTATACCAGAACATGTTTCTTTAATTTTACTTATTAGTGCTAAATTGTCTAATGCTTCGAACACACTGTATTTTAAATAGTTACTCTTGTAAACACTAGTTAGTAGAAAAAGACTTTCCTTTATAATATCTCTTTAAGAAAGTCACTCGATATCTCTGGATATACTGTGCAAACCTTTTTGTGTTTAGGTCTTAGTTTTGAGCTACTCTTTGAACCTGCTGAAAAACTGACCTTTCTCTTTTAAGTCTAAGCAACTTAAGTGTATTGTATTTTTCATTTTTATTTGTTTTACAAACTGCTAATCGATGCTAAAAACTATTGATGATAGAAACATTATTTAATAATAATGACTTTTGCTTCTTTTTGTTGTTCTCCATGAGATTTTTTTTCCCAGGGTAAATTGATGAAGACATTTTTGACCACCCCATTTTTATCTGCTGCCATTGACTTTTGTCTTTTTGAATTGTGACTAAGCTTTTGACAACTGTTTCTTTGGTAATTCATAGAAGAAAAAGCCTTCAGGAAAAAGTATTTGTACTTGATTTTAAGGGGTAACTAAATGTCTTTGTTGTTTGTTTTTTGGATTTGTGTTAAAGAAAATTGTGAAATTGTAACGACTAAGTGCATATTTTTGAAGGTTTTTACTTTGTTTATTTCCTTCATCAGAAAAAACAAGCAAACCAGTAACTGTTAACCCTAATTTATTTTTACTCTTCAAGTGACATTACTTTTAACTGGCATTTGGATAATAAAAGCCATGGATTTTAAACCACTTAGTAATTTGGTTTCATTTTTAACACAAATAACACCTTTTCATCCATTTTATATAAACTTCAAACAACATATGTTTTAACTTACTGCCAAATAAGAAGAAATGTGTTACATTAAAGTGCATGTTGTTTGCTTGCGCATTTGGAAATACCATTCATTTTATAGCAATTTTGAGTTATTTTTCTGTCACTTTGTATTCCTATTCAAAGAGACATACAGAAACCCTCACTCAAAACAACTCCCTTAGGGTTTGCTCCTGGATGTCAGCAGACAGGAGCGGGAGGTGCCACAGCCAATAAGCTTGGGTCATGGAAATGTCAGCTTGGGTGACTTGCATTTGTTCTCATCCTTTGAGTTGTGTCCTCTTGAAATTCTGTTAGTGGTATTTTAATATATTTCTTTTATGTTGAGGTGGGCAAGAGATACCACGTCATATTTTTTCTTTTTCCCACTGTATAAAGATGAGATATTCTTGTTGTCTAAGGATGCAGTCCGGATGTTTAAATGGTGTGTTGCTCAGGGACAATGGTCATGCAGAATGCAAAGCGTGAATAACAAAAACGCCTATGACATAAACATGGAAACTTTTTCAATATTAAGATGCAATTCAAAGGAATGGATTATTTTTAAATTAACAAAGTGAAGCTTAGATATTAGAAAAATTCAGAGTAGAATAGGTTTTGTTGCATTCTTATTCCTATCTTCAGAACTTAGAGTCAGGTCTTTGGCTGGGAATTCTAAGGAATAAAGGAATTAGCAGATGTGGAAGGGTACTACTATCTGTTTTGCCTCTAGTCAGTCACGTGACTTTTGGCGAGCTGTTATATTTTCTGAGCGCCAGGCTCAATTTATTTGTGAAGTTTAAGTTCAGATGCAGCACAAAGACAGTGGGAGAACACTCCAGGATGACACGGAATCTCGGGGTTACCAGGAGCGATGGCACACATCAGTACTGCCGGAGATTTAGTTCTCAAGGATTTATCAGAAATAGTTGATTATATGGGTACCCTACCCTTCTTTGTTTCACATCCCTTGTAAACTACAAGTTTAATTTAGTAGCCGTCAACAAAAGGTTGTTAGTATTTTTTCAAAGAAGAAAACAGCATAGCTGTTGTACATATAAATGCAGTTTGTGTTCCTAGGATTTGAAAAGTTTGTGATTTTGCTTTTTGTAATCTGCTGCACATTACATGACAAACTCCTTCTCTCAAGAAGACCTTAGATATTTTGTTGAAGTGGCTAGTTTCCCAGTTAGCAGCCTATCACTTGTTTTTTCTTCTACATTGAAGACGATTGAAGGGCATCACAGGGTAAGACGAACAGGAGTGACGGAGAGCAGCTCTTTTGCAGCTTTTTTGTGGTCTAGACCCACTGAAAGTTTAGAAAGAACCATTTCTTGTGAAAAAAATAAGAAATATTTTTAAAAATCTTTTTCCTTTAGCATCCTAGGTTGTACCAAGAGAATGCGGCTATTTTCAAAAAAGAAAGACTCCATTGCTGCAGAGAACGTTTAAATGAAATTTGTGATTGGTAACTTAGAAAATTATAAAAAAAATTCCCCAGGAAAATCTTTCTTACCTCCTACCCTTACTGTGATCGATGCCCCTCTGCGAAGCCCTTGTAATCAGAACAGTGTGTGTCTTGCTTTCACTGTGCTGAACACAACATCATTAGTCCCGAGCTCCTTGAACGCAGCAACTATATCTTATTTGACTTGGTTTTCTCATCCGTGGCACAAAGCAGGAGATGCTCTGGAAATACTCGTTCAGTGATGATGGATAAACCCTAACTATGGATACATCCATGTAAAATCAAAATGAGCGCTCTCTTTAGGCTTGAAAATAATCTCACTGCCTTTTCAGTGTGAAACAAATGCCTCTGCGTCCATCTGTGAGAATTGATGCTTGTTATTTTTGAGGACTGTCTAGGAAAAGTACATAATATGTAACATTTTTATATAAAAAATTAAAGTTTTTCAATATGTTAAAATTGTTAAAATTTTGTTACATAATTTAAGTACTTTGACTTTTCTTTGAGTTTTTAAAAGCTTTTGTAGTCTTAATTTCAATACTGTCCTGATGGCCTAAGATGTCTGAGGAAATCAATTCTTACTCACTGCTAATTGTTGGTAAGTTACATGAACAAGGCAGACTTGGACCCAGGCTGAAATAGCCGTTCAGGCTCCCTTCTTCGGCGACAGTGACAGTGAACTTCAAGCAGTAGCGCATAGATTTCTCTCCTGTTAATTGTGAGCCCACAAAGAAAGCCACCAGTGCAAAGCACCTGCCAAAAGTTTGTCTTTCTTTTTACTGGGTTTCTCTTGAGTAGATCCAATTTAGTTTTTATTAATGGTTAAGTTGGATTTCTCCTTATAATTGCATGACTTTGGTAGAATCCCTTACTTTCTAATAAAATCTAAAATCTAGTTACTCAAAGTAGAGAACAATAAACAATTCTACACTTTATATTCAGCAAAGCTCTTTTTCCTCCTTCCTTCAGAGTAAAGCTGTCATTACACAGGCCTATAACTAAGTTCATAATTTTTAAAATGCCAAAGCATTTGAAGTTTTTCAGATTCCTGTTGTAAAAGTCCTCAGTACAATTTTACATTATCCTTTATATTGACTGATCTAAAGATTTAACTATTAATATAACCAGCATTATTATACTCTTCCTCCAGAATAAATCGAGGCTTTTTAAATGAATTGATCCCTTACTGTCCTATAACAATAAGACGTATTCAGCTGTCATATTTTTCAGATACTATTGCACTGTAGTGTCAATACTTGCAGAGAAGAACAGCTGCTGTCTAGTGAGTGAGGGTTAAAGGTAAACATTCCCTACCGATTCAAAGGAACGCAGGCACCCTACCTTATTATGTATATGTAAGTAGAGCTCAATAGAAAATATGGTCAGGTTTCATGTATGTTTCATAGAGCAACAGCGGTGCTTTTCACTTGTAAACTCATGCAGCCTTCGGTGGCGCCCATCCTTATAGGTGACTTGTACCATAAGCCTGACAGGCGCTCAAGAAATGTTTCTGCTGATAAGAGATGAGTATTCTTCCTTTGCCGTTCTGTGTGTTGTTCTGTTAGTTATATGAGATAACAAACCCTTTTAGGTAGAGTCAGTATCTGGTGCTCTTCTATATTCCTAAGGAAATATGCCTGAATCATCTCTCTTAATTATATTAAATATATAAAGTTATGAGTAGTTTCCCAATTTTGGGTTTGGGAAGTAACGTTCAAGAGTAATGGTAACACGTGCAATGTAAATGTTTTGTTCTTCTGGCTGTCAGCCTGGGGGTGAAATTATCTGCAACCCAGAGACCTCAGCCATTTCCAGGCTTAGAGTTTTTAAGTTGGAAAGGGGGGACTATTTCTTATTAATAGTTACTACATATTTGTTATGCTTGTTATCTTAAAAATGAGAAAAAATAGAAATTAAAGCCAAATTAGTCTTTAAAGGTCCTTAGTAAATTCTAAGGCTGGTTTGATGTATTTCCAAAAATTATGCTCTTTGTTCCTTCCTTCCTTCCTTCCTTCCTTCCCTCTTCCCTCCGTCCCTCCCTTTCTTCCTCCTTTCTTTCCTTCCTTCCTGAAATTGAACCCAGATCTTGAGAATACTAGGCAAATACTTTACCAGTTAGCTATACCCCTAGCCTTCTTGGTTTTTATTTTTTAGTTAGGGTCTAACTAAAATGCCCAAGCTGGCCTGAAACTTGCCATCCTGTCCCAGCCTCCTAAGTAGCTGGGATTACAGGCTGGCACTACCACCGTTGACATAAAAACTATGGGTTTAAATTTCGTTGGCTGCTCATGTCACCTTACGTAGTTTGAGAATGTTATCAGCTAACTAGATGTCTTTGTTTTACCAAAAATCCTTTGTCTCTGTTTGTTTTTCATCACCAGAAAAATAAGTAGTATAGTATTAAACAGTGTTCATTCTTGATAAACAGAAAAGGAAATGGTATGGTGGTAGGTAAGAAAAAAGTATTTGGGATAGGAAATAAAAAGTGGATCTGTACAGTTCATTGTGTCGGGTAGGATGAATTTAAAGAATTCATTCTTTTGTATTTACTTCTTTAAATTTTCTTCAGATAGGAATGACAGAAAGAGACAGAGAGACAGACAGACAGATAGACACAGAGAGAGAGAGAGTGAGAGAGAGAGAGTGACTATCCCATTTTGTAGAAAAAAACCCAAAAAATTCTAACAAGAGGATATTTTCTTTTTTTACATTATATACCTCCATATAATTTGAGTTTATATTTTTTATTTTTAGTTTCTGTCACACTGGAGAGTGAACTTTATGCATGCTAGGCAAGCACTCCCTGCCAGGAGTTATGGTGCATGCTGGTAACCCCAGCACTTGGGAGGCTGAGGCAGGAAGATCACTGTGAGTTCAAGGTCAGCCTGGGCTACAAAGTGAGCTCAAGGCCAGCCTGAACTGTATAGTGAAACCCTGTCTCAAGAAGACAGAAGAAAAAAGAAAAAACTTGCGAGATCCCTCTTTAGCCTCCCAGTAGCTGGGATTACAGGTATGTGCCACTGTGTATGGATATTTTGAGTTTATTTTCAGAAGCATGTATTATTGTTGCATTTAAGGAAGAAGAATAGGAAGCAGGCAAATAGCAAAAAAAGGCAGTCACAGGCACGCAAGAAAGTCAAAGACTGGACATGAAACGAGCAGACTGAGTCCTGTAGTGTATATTATCAGTTCAGATGCCAGCAGTAGGAGGGTGGGCCTAAGCCGGCGGTGAAGTGGGCCCCTGTGTGGGTCAGGGAGTAGGACTGTAGAGTGACATATTGTGGTGGAATAAGGCTAGAAAGGTATGGTCATTCATCATGGAGACAGCATGAAATAAAGACATTGGTGGTCATGGAATGTAATTGGGATATAAGCATATTATGGCAAGAATCTTTTGCTTATTTCTTTTAAGTAAATTTGTACCCTGAAGAACCCAGGAGAGTTGAAGTGTGTGTCTATAGAGAACTGTCACGGTGCACTTTGTTATTATTATTACTTACCAGGAAAAGAGCAGTACTTGTTTTCTTCATATAACTTCAATATAGTGACAAGACTGCAGGTTGTAAAGTTGGTCAGGTTATGTCAATATTTGGAAACCTACCTCTTCATTTTCTTAGTTTTGGTGATGAGCAATTAAAATACTGTTTTACATGGTATAAATGTGAGGTTAGGCGTTTATACCTAAAAGTTGAAGTAAAAGAAGCTATTGATTGGCTAACAGAATGGGCTGATTCATCCTTCACTAAATTACACATCTAGAACTGCATCAATATACATAGACATAGACAGAAACACACATACTCTATGGAAGGTTAAGATCTGAATATATCATTAGTATCACTTAGGAGATGCTCTCTCCTTTGTTATCTCTCTTTGGCAAAAGCTAACCATTCTGTTACCAGTGGTTTTGAAGATAAAATCCTGTAATTCCAGAGATTGGCTTATTCAGTCAAACAACTGCTACCTTGGGCAATGCTGGGCCAGTTGTGAGGGGGTCTGTTTTCTTGAGACCTGGAAAGCTGTTCTGTTTGGTAAACAAAAGGAATTGCTGATTTCAGTGATTTAATTCCCCTTTTGGCTAAAGGCTGCTGAATGAAAACTGTGTTTATTTGGGAAGGAATCTGTTGCTAAGGCAACTGATATCTCCTTAATTATTGGCCAATATTCCCATATGAGATTGGTCTCTTTTGATAGTTGGAAGAAACCAAATTATCCCAAACACTTTCAAGTCTTGAATTTGGTGGTGATGGTGGGGGATGTGGGGAGGATTTCTCTACATTTATGTGAATAAAAATACCAGTAACCACATGATATTAGCAAAATCTCTTTCATTGAAAGAGGTCTTATTACTTAAGCTCAGCTGCAGCTCTAAAATTAATGACCTATGTTCAATCCTTTTAAAAGAACTGAATTCTTTGATGTTTCTAAGAAAATATAATATTTCTAATCAGTCTTTTATCCTCAGAAATAGGCAGATATAAGGAGAAATTTATAAGTACTACTTGAGTAATTATGCTAACAAGGACTGTCTTCAGAACTGTCTTCAGTCATTTATGTGAAGTTCTTTTCTTAAATGTTTTTAGTGGTGCATATACTGATCTTCAAGAGTGACTTTTTCTGCCTATTACTTTGTGGGATCATGTAAAAGACCTAGGGTTCCTTGTCCCTTGGCGTACAGTTGTTTGATGACTCAAAGTGAATTGAAGCTTTAAATAGTGGTCAAGTTCAAGTTTTAGTGTGTTTATATCATACTTCATAATTGTTCTCTGCTAGTATGAAGGACATATACGTACTAAGAAAATCAGTAGAGTTCTTGGAAAATGAGATCTCTTTATAATTTAATTTTATGTTTTTTAACTACTTAGTGAGAATTATAGAGATCACACATTATCTCATGTCCATATGCCAAAATGAGAATTTTTGTTCTTTGGTACTTAAGTCTGATAAGCTTGGTAAAATTCTTCTAATATCACTCAGGGTGTCTCACATCTCCCAGTTGAGTGACTGTGAGGTTGTGCAAGGTAAACCTGTGTGGTTTCTGTGCTGTGGAACCACATGGGTTTCTCCAGAGTCTTACATGAAAGGCTTTTGGTGCAGTAGCCCCGGATAAAATCTGTTTGTGGTACTTTGGATGGTTCTGTAGTTCTTACTCAGGATTAGTCTTTCCATGTTTCATTTATGGGGATGACATTGGCTTTATGCTTTGAGTTGAATTGAATATAAAAAGCTTTATATTGTGTATTGGAAAATACTCGAGTTTTATTTCATGTACATATTTATTGTCTATTCTAGACTTTTGGAATTTCATTTCTCATTTAAATAGCTTCAAGAAGTAAGTACAAGATTCACTTGACGAAAATATTAAAATACATGAACAGGGACAATAGACTGTAACACTGTTGCCTGAAACATAAGCACAGAACCACAGAATATAGGGTTAAAGTGGTTGTTCCTGCCTCACGTCTCTTCAGGACTGTTCATCTAGCTCTCATGAGTGGGCTTTTTTACAGCGTCTATAAGCTCTTCCATCTGAGGCTACCAATATAAGCGTGCAGTTAAATCTGTGATACATTTTCAATTAGATTCTTTTTTCATTAAAGAACTTTGAACTTATGACAGTTGAAATATGTTGAAGTCTGGACTTGTTTTTAGAAAAAAAGTTTTGGGCCTTATTTTTCCATGCCATTATATTTTTACATTTTTTAAAGATTGTGTTAGGAGTCCAGTTTACAACATGACTTTTTCCTGGGTTATGATAGGATAAAATAACTCTAAAAACTTGGATAGGGCCAGGGATGCAGCTCAATGGTAGATCCCTTGCTGAACGTGAATAAGGCTGACGGGTTGGTCCCTCGCAATGCGAAACAAGCAAGCAGACAAGTTAGTTCCATGCATATCAGTGTATGAATTTGTTTTATTATATATCAGTTGATTATATTTTTAAACAAAATATAGCATTTCATCATTTTCTCAGATTCTTTAAAACTCAAAGATACAAAATATCTTAATAGCATTTGTTCACATTTAAAAAAGTCTTATATATTTATCTATCCCCTCAAGACTTGTACTTAGTACTAAATTTCCAATTTGCATAATATGTATTATGTATTTGATGTAGCTACTATATATGACAAACTATGTACATGTGTATCACAATGTTCTTTTTCTTTCTGCGATGGTAGTGGTTTTTTCTAAACCTAGCTAATTCTTTGGGCAGTGTCTGTAGCCATGTTTGCTATCTCTTTTTGAGATATTACAATCTGCCGCTGCTACTGCTTTCACTGGGTGTGATGGTACCCTGGCCTGTGTTATAGACACGTCTGCATCGGAGAACATAAAGGAATAAAGGAAAAACATTCCATCACCATTTTGAAAGGGTGTATTTGAAGTGCTGTACATTTGTGGTAGAATCTAGAATGGTAATTGGAGCAGGAATGAGGAAAGAGACCTGTAGAGCTTAAATTTCCCCTCCCCAGGTCTTTGTGTCCCACCCTATTTCATCATTCTTAATATTTTCTCCAGCTAATAGAATAACCTCTACTTAACCTTAGTTCAATTAAGGGCTTGGGCAAATTGAAGCACAAGGTCTATTTAAGGTGCAGCTCAAATGTCTTGATTAGGTTATACATTAGAAAATGCAAAGGCTATGTAAGGCTTACCTCAAGCAAAAGTTATCAAATAAGTACACCTTGAACTTTAGTGTTTCCCAGCTTGTTAAGAATGCCTCATCATTTCAATTCTGGTACTTTCTATAATCCCTGTGGCTGTGTATCTCTTGTACATTTTCTGATTGAGACCCTCTTCTCCATCTTCCTGGTGGCCTGTTCACCTTCTCCATTTTCCTTTTTGTGCTCTAAGCCTTACTACATCCCATACCCTCCAAGCCTTTCCACGTCCTTTAAAAATTGTCAGGGGCGGTTTCAATCCCTATATGTTCTTTCTCATAGAAATAAAGCCAATGGATTAATCACCATTCAATTTGCTGTGCTACCCTCTTTTGGTTTCCCGTGTTGGCGAGAATGTTGACTTATTCAGCTCTGTGATGAAGAACTTTTCAAAGTGATTGTACTGCTGAGCAGGCCTATAATCCCACCACTGGGGAGGATAAGGCAGAAAGATCACTCGAAGTTCAAGGTCAGCCTGGGCTACATAGCAAGACATTGTCTCAAAACAAAACAAAACGAAAGTGATTGTATCACTTTGATGGCTGAACATGGGTTCCCATACTATTTTAGACTCCTTCATTAAGAAATGCTGAAAGCCCAGCATCCATACCAACTTTTAAGATGGACAGATAAAAGGGAAGAGGACTTTTTAGAATTCTCAGTTTAGCCTGCATGAGGGTACAAGCCTGTAGTCCCAGCTACTTGAGAGACTAAGCAGGAAGAATGCTTGAACCGAGGAGCTTAAGGCCAGCCTGGGCAACGTAGTGGGGCTCCATTTAAGAAAAACAGAAGAAGAAGAGGGAGAAGGAGGAGGGGAAAGCGTGGGGAGGGGGAAGGGGGAAGAAGAGGAGGAGGAGAAAGAGAAGATGAGAGCTCGTAGATTTCTTCGTAGGTCTACAAGCAGCCTGGCACAAGCAGCCTGGCCAAACTCAGTGGATGGGCTCTTCCTACTTTTAAGCGCCCTGTGTTTAGTAGTCAACCCTCGGTGCTGCTACAAAATACAAAACACCATAGAATGGCTGTCTTTAAAAAAACCCAAAAAGCAACAGATGTTTATTTCTCCCTATTCTGGAGGCTGAATGTCTAAGATGTAAGTGCCAGGAGGTTAGTTTCTGGTGAGGGCCCACCTCCTGGCTCGTCTTAGAAAGCTGTCCCCTTCTTCGTCCTCACAGGGCCTCCTGTTGATTCATGCATTGAAGAAGAGAGGGGTCTTCTGTCTCCTGCCTTTCTTATAAGGGCCCCAATCCCATCATGAAAGCCTCTGTCCTTCTGACCTCATCTACACTATACGAGTTCCCAAAACCCTGCCTCCAAATACCGTCATATTGGTGGTTAGGGTTTCAACATGTGAGATCTGTGGGGACAAAATTATAATGTACTCAATGTCTCGTGTTATGATCAGTCCCATCTTGGCACTGATCTCCTGTTGTCTGTCCCCCAGTATCCAGAGAGATGAGCTCTACTGTCAGATTTATGTTTGACTTCTCTCTAAATTAACTGCTTTAGATAAGTGTAGTTTATTTAACAACTGCTTAATGGATGCCTGGTATGGGCCTCTTCCCGATTTGGGCCTAGAATTTCATTCTATTTCCTATCCCTGTGCTTTTTTACAAGGACAGAATCAAAATGAGGCATAAAAGCACTTACTATGGAATAGTTACAGTTATTACTATGACTTTTAGAAACCTTCCATTCTTTTCAATTTAAAAAAAATCTGCACAAATTATGTACAAAGTATTGTGCTAAATTAGGGGTTAAAAACTTTTCCTTAAAAGAGTGGTAGTAAATATTATAGGCTTTGTGAGCCACACATACTCTGTTCCACGACCATAGAGTAAAATTAGCCATAGACAATGCATAAAAGAATGAACATGGCTGTCGTCTAGTAAGAGGCAAGGGGAATAAGCGGAGGAGGAGGCAGAAAGTGAGACTTCGTAGAGAGCATTGTCAGAGTAGCCAAATACGCTCATCAGGGTTCAGAGAGGCCAAGCTGCAATAATGACAAGAACCATAAACAAGAAATACTGAAATCTCAGTAGCTAAATACAAAGGTTTATTTCTTCTCAAACAAAGGCAGCTCTGGCTGATCAGCCCTGTCCTTTAGCCACACACCTGGAACTTGTGGCTTACAAATCTGCCATGGCTACGCTGGCAGGAGTAAAACGGGATGAAGACGCGACAGAAGTTCTTTGCTTTCTCTTGAAGGTCATACTTTTCAAGAAGCAGTGAGCAGTTCAGTAGTATCAGTACAGAGGAAAGGCCCATCTAAGGAAAGAATTTAACAAATTTAAAGAAATGTGAGAATTCTCCATGTAAGGATGCAGTGTTTCTAGAACCAGTCCTATTTCCCAAACAAGAAATTGTGATATTTCCTTTTATGTAGAAGTCATTTCTGGAATATTTTATTCCCCCAAATTATTTTTTTTTTCTAGTGAGCACCTCTATTTTTCCTGTGAATGTTTTTGTTATGTCAGAAAGAGCTTTGTGAACAGGAAAAAAAATAAATAAAAGGAAGCAAAGATTATTTTAGTGCTAAAATGGGAACATGTTCTCTGCTCAGACAATGAAAAGCAACTCATGGTTCAATTTTGTTTTTAAGCTTCAACGTTTTAGGTTGCCAACATCTGTCTTTTTTCTATTATAAAGCCAGTTTAAATGTGTCATTTCCGACAAAGCAAAGCTCTGGTCTCATGGCTGAAAGATTGGGTTCTGGTTTAGATAACAGTAGAATAGTCAATAAAAGAAAATACTGGAACCATTGCAATAGTAAAGGTAACTATTGTTTGAAACTTTTCTTTCTATTACATGTATGTGTGTGTTTATGTATTTATTCTCACATAAAACATTTTTACTGTGGGTCATGGACCAAAAAAAAGGATTAAAAAACTAGCCTTGACAACTTGCTAGGATTCAAGGATATTATGCTTTGACTTGCGAGTAGGTGTACCTCTCAGACAGGAGCCTGGAGCTGGGGGAAAGAGGGCCCGGGGACAAAATGATACTAGCAGTAGAAAAAGGGAGGAGGAGATGTCTGTCTTTAAATACAGAAAACTACTTTGGTAAAAGAGGACAAAAGATGACTCAAGTCATCTGGAGGTCTGCCTATTTGAGGAAAGCAACCATGTTATTTTGCTCATGATTTTGTGTGTTAGGACTTCGGGGGTGAGGGACTCATCTGGGGAGTGAATATGGCCATTTATTCACATGTCAAATGCTTGGTGTTCTTGGGTCACATTTGTCATCTCCGAGGATTTCTCCATCAAATCAATGGCTTGATTTTTTTCTTTTCTCTTGTGTTACAGTGGTTTCTGGATAGACACAGTGCTCACATGGCAGTTGGCTTCCAGTCATGAGTTTAAGAAGTAAAAAATGCCAGGATGTGAGGGCCTGGGCCCAGAGATTGTTAGTGTCATTTCTACATCATTGTAATGGTCAAGGGGGTTACAGAGTCTGCCTACATTCAAGAGGAGGAGAAATAAAACTCACCTCTTGATGGAGCCAGTATAGAATAATTTGAGGCACTTTTAATATGCCACATTGACAGACTTACGGTGATCATCTTAAAAAGGTAGGCCTGTCCTAAAATAACATAGTAAGATTTTTAGCTGCTTTTATATTAAGATATTAAGATCAGAAATAATTACTTTATTCAGCTACTATAATTTTTTTTACTTATTTCCTTTTCTCTTATTTTAATTAAAATTTTGATGTAATTGCTAGATTTGCATGCTGTGGAAGAATGCAGTGAAATCCATGGTACCCTTTTTCTAGTTCTGCCAGGGGTAACTTGCAAAATAATAGTGCAGTGTCACACCCAGAAAGTTGACATTAATCAGTCCTTCAATCTTATTCACATTTTCCAGTTTTACATGTAAGTTCTCCCTGGGTTCTGTACCTCAGTCATGTAACTAGTTGGTTTAACACGTTGAAAGACATCTTGTTTCTAGGGAGACTGACTAGAGCTCTTCTGGTTAACCCTTCTCGTCTCAGTGTTGCCTTCCCAGCACATTGTTGTGGTTTGTGTCTGGATGTCGCCCCAAAGCTGCGTGCAGTCGTGGGGTTGGCTTCTAGACTTTATGATTGATCCATGGGTGTGAGTGCTACACCTACCCTGGGGTGGGTAGTTTGCATATAATGTAAGGGAGAGGAGGAGGCTGCTTAATGTTGCTTCTCTCCTTGTGCTCTTGTTGCTTTTGCTGTGCTCTGCCACCGTGAACTGTTGCCCTCCGCCACGCGCCACCCTGCCTTGGAGCCAGCCAAGTATGGACTGAAACCTCCACAAACTGTGAGTCAAATAAACCTTTCCTTCCTTAATTTTGGGCAGCCGGTATTTTGTCTCAGCAAGGAGAGAAAAGTAACCAGACACACATAATAACTATTCTTAAGGACTCCGTGTGAGAAAGGAAGGAAGGTTAAGTTAGTCCATGGCTACCTGGAAATTGTCATGTAGGTACATGTATCCACCATCATAGTGGTTGCAGAACAGTTCCATCGCCACAGTGATCCCTCCTGCTGCCCTTTTATGGCTGTGTCTACCTCCTCTCACCCTCAATCTCTGACAGTCACTAACTTTATCTTCATCTGTGTATATCTGTTACTTCAAGAATATTATAGAAAGGAAATCATACAGCATGTCAGCTGTTAGTAGCTTTTTCCACTCAGCATAATTCCTTCAGGTTGATCCAAACTGTCATATGTATCAACAGTTTGTTTTATGACTGACCAGTGTTCTATGGTATGGATAGACTCTCATCTATGTAACCACTTACCTAGTGAAGGATATCAGGTTGTTTCCAGTTTATGGCTTTTATTAATAGGGCTACCAGGAACATTCGTGTATAATTTTTTTCTGAATGTGAGTTTTAAAAGTTTTTATTTCTCAGGAGTGAATATGGAATAGTACAAGTGTTGAGTTGTATGAGTATTTGTAGATTTTAGGATACTGCCAAACTCTTTTTCAGAGGATCTGTACCATTCCTTCTCATTTGCATCCTTACAACATTTGGTATTGCCACTATTGTTTTTTTACTTTAGCCATTTTGATAAGTATATCATGAATCTCATTATGGTTTGAATTTGATTCTTAATAACTAATGATATTAAAGAGGTTTTCATATGCTTTGACCCTCTGTATTTCTTTTTTGATGAAATGTCTGTTCATGCCTTTTGCCCATTCTAATTGGATTATTTGGGTTATTTTTACAACTGAGTTTTGAAAAACTTGTATACATTTTACATACAAGTTCTTTGTTGGATTATATTCTAGGATGCAGGCAATAATTTCATCTTGAGGAGGATCTTCTCCTGAGCCAAAGTGTTCAATGTTGAGGAAATCCAAGTTTAAAATCTTGTTGGCTGTGTTTTAGCATTAAGACTAAGATTTGGATCCAGATCCTCAAATTATTTTTCTATATTTTTGTCAAGAGTTTTATAGTTTCATGTTTGCATTATGTCTATGATTCACTTTGAGTTAATTTTTGTATAAATTGTGAGGTTTTGGTTGAAATTCACTTTTTTGGTGACGGATGTCCAATTGCTCCATTCTTAAAAGTCTTATTATATCATTATATCATTGTTCTTTAAAATGTCAGTTTGTCTCAGTTAAAGAGTCACAAGGAGTTTTAATCTGTGCTCGTTCCAAGGAAAGATGGAGCAGGAGATGACTCATCCCTGAGTGGTAAGGGTATGAAAATGAGAAAACTACATAGGGAAAGTTGAAATTCAAGGGGAGTTGAAGGGTTGTAGACTTGTATACCTCATCTCTTCTACAGAGTATATTTTTAGTCAAGAATTTTCCTTGTTATGGTATAGCTCAGCTTGTGCTTTACATGCACAAGGCCCTGGATCCAAACAAGTTTTTTTCATTCTTTCAGGATTTTTTAAAACAAAGAGATGTGATACAAAGAGTATCTTTTTTGTACGTAAGACGAGTTTTAGTGATTTTTATTTAAAGATAGTGTGTTGTTTTCCTTATTTATTCCTGATTACACTTGCTTTTAGACCTTTAGAGGCAAGAACAGTTGGTTTTAGCTAGTATCTATATACCTTATTCTTTGTTTATCTGTTGGGATTGATATTATTTTAAAAATCTTGATTGCAGCCTGTTTGCAAATTTCTTTTCTCATTGTGGGAGAATTCTATAAATACAGATACCTATAACCCCGGAATTTTAGTGCTAATAATTAATAAATATTAACACAAGATAATTCTCATACTCTAAATATAGTGCAAGAAATCCATCTTATAGCAAATTGGATTTCTGTAATAAGTGTGCTTTACTGACTAATTTTCTTCCAAAATTAACTCTGTTTAAACCATTCTTGGTTTTTGTCATATTTCAAAATGTGTTAGCTAATATTACTTTAAATAATCAGGGTATCATTTTTATCTTGCAAATTTATGCTGATCAAAAAATCTTCAAATTTGAAATGTTTATAAAAATTACTATGTGATAGAATGGCAAACATACTGTTTAAAAGATTTTAATTCTAAAATCTCATAAGGCATTTAGAAAGGTATCACCTCCAAGAAAAGTGTCGTCGGTATTATTTACCTGTTCATTTTGGGATTTGTAAAATTTTTGCACTTTTAAAAAAAAATTTTAATATGTGAGTCCTTATCATCAGAAAGGAACAGAAAAACTGAAGGCAGTTTGGAGCTGAATAGGAGTTATTAATGAGCTTAGCTTTGACTGAAATGACAGATTAATGGCTAAATTTTCTTCTATAGTGAGTCTGTTAAAACTTTTAGCTTGCTTCAGTAAATTCTTTTTGTCATTACAAATTGAAGCCAAGAGGCAAAGTAGTTTTAATTTCAATTTTGAAACTCAGACTTTAAATCTTTAGTGACCTTTACTCAGAGCCAGGAGTGCTTGTTCTCTTTGGAGCACTTCCTTTTTTAAATTTTATGTACATCTTGAACATGTAATGCCTCCCATTTTATTCTTTTTATTGACTTTTCCCCAAAAAGCATGAGGCAAAGATTTGGCTTTTATTGATGTACTGAACAATGTAGTATGCTTTTTTATACCTGACCTGATTTTGTCTCATTTTTCTGACTTCCTAATCATTTTATATATCTTCTGATAACAGTAATAATAATTATTAATATTTGTTTAGTCCTCTTATAAACCCACTACATGTTACATTAGGTTTAACGTTTAACATCCCTTTGAGAGATATCCTCTTGTTTCCTCACTTTACTGATGAAATATAGAGTAGCACTACTCAAAGTACTAGATTGCAAAGGATTTAGGAGCTTGTTTCAGAATTAAATCAACTCTATTACTTCCTTCAGGAGGGGCCTGCTATGGCCAGGTGTGGCGCACACCTGTAATCCTAGCACTAGAAATACTGAGGCGGGAAGAGACCAGATTTTGAGTAGTATTGTTCCATAGGAATGAGTCACAAGCTCTCTGTGGTGAAGGACCTTAGTGTGTAAGTTTCTTTTTAAATGTTCAACACTTATGGACTAAGACTTTGAAAACATTGTGATGATGTGAACATTTTCTGTGTACTTTGTGTGATTATCTTGTCTTGAACAAGTAGCAATTTACTGGTAGGCATGGGCAAGCCTTGCTTGAGTACCACAGTTGTGGATTTTCAATTGTGATTCTAGGTCCTAGTGAGAATTAAAGTGTCTTATACAGCATTAACATATGAGTGTTGCACTGGCTGTGCTGGTGGGAAACAGCAGACTAAACATCTGGGAATCAATTTTATGTACGATCAGTTCCTTAGAATGCATCAGTTTCTAGGTAGCCAGTCATAATGAGGGAGTAAGTGAGCAAAATAGGGGGAAAAACAGAGAAAGGGAATTCCCCAGTACAGAGGTGAAGAACTCAGCTTTCCTGCACACTGGACCTGCTCCTGATGTAGGAATGCATGTTTCTCTGCTACCTTCATATTCGAGGGTGTGTCAGGCTGAAAGTTCTAAACTTGACCCTGATAAAAGCCATCATGTAGGATCTCATTTACAAGAGATGTCCACAAGAAGAGAGAACATCTATACCAGTGATGGCGAACCTTTTAGAGCTTTCAGTGATACAAATAGCCCACTGAGGCATGTGTGCCATAGATCCACTACTACTGATCTACACCCACACGGGACCATTGCAGATGTCCACCTAGAACTTCAGGTACTGTGCCTCTTAACTATATCTCAAGGGAATATATATCCATGCATTTGGTTTGTGTGTAGCAGTAAGAAAATTTGGTGGTCTGGGTGGATGAAACAGTTTCGTATGGGAGTTTCTTTTTCTTTTAGTCAAATAATTCTGTAATAAATGTGAATAATCCCGTTAGGCTATCCTGGAAAGTTTCTTCTTCTTATGTGAAAGGCAGTGCACCAAATATGATAGGGCTCACTGTAAGTATTAAACTTCTGCAGCTTTGATGAGAGAACACTGAACCACAGGCAGGGGGTGAGCTAATGAAGGACAAGCCAGAGTGTGCTCAGGCCGAGTGTCACCAATGACCTCCTTCTTCTTTGTTTTTAGCTAATAATTTTGAAATCATTTTAGAGTATTGCAACAGAAAAGTTGAAAAATGTGTAGAGTTCCAAATGTCTTTCCCAGTTTTTCCTTAATATTAACCTCTTAATACTACAGAGTAAGTATTGAAATCATGAAATCAATATTGATAGAATAGTATTAACTGCTGTACCGGTTTGCAAGTGGTTGAGCTTAATTATGTGAACTTGACTGACTTGAGAGTCAAAGCGTTAGGCAAGCACACTTCTGGGGATGTGGGAGGTTCAGAGCCACGACCTTGGGTACTATGGATGCTCCCTGCCCTCTGTCCGTCCGGCCCTGTTCCTGTGCTCTGCTTTCCAGCTACCTTGAACTAAGTAAGCATCCTTGCCTTACTATGTCTCTACCATGCTGTTCCTGCCTTGGAGGCAGCTGACCATGAGCTGAACCTCCTGAGACCAGGAGTCAAATGGATCCTCTCCTTTAAGTTGTGGGTGTTGGGTGTTGTTTTGTAGTGACGGGAAAGCTGACTTACACAGCCCTTAATCAAACTGTATCAGAATTTTTGTTATTCCATTATGTCCTTTCCATGATCCATGATTTAATCCAGGTCAATATTGTACTTAATTGTCACCTTTTTTTATGACTTTCTAAATCTGCGACAGTTCCTGAGCCTTTCCCTGCGTTTCGTGACCTTGACACTTTGAAGAACACTTGTCGGGTATTTTGTAGTATGTTCCTTAATTTGGGTTTATTTGGTGTTTTCTCTTTAGTATATTGAGGTTTGGCTATAATATTCCAGAAGTGATATCAAATGGTACATGCTGTCTGTCTGACTCACCACTGGTGGTTTAAATTGTGGTCACTCATTTAAGAAGGTATCTTGTAGGATTCTCCATTGTAGTACTATGTTTCCTTTGTGGTTACTGTGTATGTCATTAGGAGATACTTTGAAACTATGCAGATAATCCTGTTTCCCATCATACTTTCACTCCAATTTTACCATCATCTGCTTACGAGGGTTACATTCCTAAGCATTAGCTTGTACTTGTAAATTTCTGAATCTGAAAAGAGACTACAGCTGAGAGGTGAAAGTTCTGCCTCTCAAAATGATCTGGAGCTCTTGCTCCAGATGTTCCTTCCTCTTGGACTGTCCTTCCCGTCGCTTTTTGCTCTTAACTTGGTCCCTCACTGTAAGTTATTGTACCAATCTGACCTTTTCAATGAGGGCTCCTTGACTACCCTATCTAATAAGACTGCAAACCACTCTCTCTTTCCTCCTCACTTCATCTCCGCCCTCTCCCCGGTCCTCTCACATTGGTTTTCTTTTTCTTGCTTTTATGGCGCTTCTAACTTTACTACACAATTTGCTTACTTAGGCTGTGCTTCTTTCAGCTTGCAGCGATTTGGATCTTTAGAACAGTAAGTTATGCACAACAGCATTCTGAGAACTTCCTCTGCTGTGGGGGGAGGAAGGAGTGCTCAGTGAGGGCGTGTACCCACCAGGACTGCTGTGAGTCAGCTAGGGCACTTTTGGTTCCTGTGGCCACCGTTTCCCAAGTGGCTCAGATCCCAGGCTGCCACGACCTTGTAGGACAAAATGATCTGAGCCTTGAGCATTTTTATGTAATTTTGTACACTGAACAAAATCTCTTTCTATTTTCTTTTTATGGTTTCTTTTTTGGTTCTCTGACTCTTTGGGGAGACATACTAGAGTGTTTAAAAATGACATAAATTTACTAGCCCCTCCTCTTAGCCAATGTTTTGACTTGGGACAAATAACTTCACCTTTCTGTGTCTCATTTTCTTTATAAATGGAGTCTAATAAATCATAGGCTTGTGGTAGGGATGAAATAGGAAAACACATGTAGAGCACATTGGCACGCTGTGACCGTTCCATGAGTGGCGGCTGTTATTCTTATTGTCTAGCTTTTATGGCTGCATTTTAAACATGGCACAAAATTGCACTTTCATTTATCTCATTTTGACAGTGCACCTCTTCTTCTGACCTACATGTACCTAAATTTAAAGAACATTTTTCCTACCCTTTCATTATTGCTAGGCTTTCAAGAATCTCCTTTTTGCTGGGTCTCAGTTCCTGGGATATGATGTGATGTGTCCAAAGTACAGTAAAATGAAGCTAGTGGTTTTTCTATATTAGAAGGCCAACTGGTTAAAGATAATAGAAAAGTATTCCTAGCTAAATGTACGTCTGTGTATCTGACTGTATGTCAGCATAAAATTTTGAAAGACATGATATGTAGCAAACTTGAATGGGCAAACAAAAATTAAATTTTTGTTGTATATTTTAATTTTTTTTTCCTTAAAATAAATGTAAAGAAAAAGAAATGAGATGTCAGTATTCCTAGCATCTGCTGAGAGCTTTGGAATGATGTGATACATGATGTTCCTCATCTCTGTGCATGAAGCTAGTTTAGGAAAACAAAAAAATTTATTTAAAAAGTAACCTGTTTAATGATAATATTTGGTGTTGGCATTATTCTTGCACTTTTATGGAATTGAGATGAGGGCTTTCTGATTAGAGCTTTGATAATGTGTATGTTTATTTTCGGGGTTGGTGCTTGCCATTGATCATAATTTCCATGCCATCAAGAGGAAGATGCCCTCTCAGGAAGGTCTTCTGTATCGCCTCTTATGGACATCCAGCTGAGCCCATTTCTGAGCCCCTGACTTCTTCATGCAGAATGAGATGTGGGCCAGAGAAGAAGGTGACTGAAGGCTTGGAGTGTCACCTGTACATGGTACAAACTCAATAACTGTCATCAAACTAATGAACGAAAAGCTACTCTTTCAGCTTGTCAATAGGTCAGAACTAAACATGCTACCAGTTGGGATAGGTATCCAATACATCTTATCTCTATTCTTAGTTATTTTAAATTTTTATTTTCCTGCTTTGTGGATGCTTTACTATCATAAGCTCTCTCAGCGTTTGAACTATGGGACTTAAGCAGATTGGTCTTAAGTTCTGGACAGATATTTAAGGAGAGCTCCTTTCGGGAGAGCTCCTCTGATCACAAGCACATCACTTGCTCTTCTCTCTGTCCATGGGGGAAAGACATCTGATCCCTGTAAACTTTGACTTGCCCTGACAGTGTGGAGCAGAACACCGTAAAAGCTGGGCCAGACATTGCCTCCGATTTCCAACAGAAAATGTTAATAAATCCCTCAGTGCTTAGAGAAATCAGAGGATTAATGGTTATGTAGAGGCCAGCAGGAAAAACACCACTAGAAAAGAAGTATCTGAATTATTTGTCCAGGGTCAGGGCTTATTATCCAAGAAAGGAAACTTTGTTTAGAGGTAAGATGAAATTTACTTAAAGTTTGTGCCAACTGATGTACCAAAAGTACCTTTGGTCAGACAATGTTTGACTGAGTTGTTAGAGAGGCTGGTAGACAGGTGAGCCGGGTGGAATGAAGCATTTTTATGACAGCATGCCATGAATGCCCCAGACTGCCCAATTGTATCTAAGGTCTCTCCTCTCTCAGGTCTGAGCCTAGTGCTGCCCTACTCTGAGCGCTAGTTGGTGAGCATTTGGTTGTGCTTGCTAGTTAATACTAATTAGAGAGGCAAAAGAGAAAGTGCTATGCAGAATCAACTTTCGAAGGGAATCAACTTTTGAAGTAAAAGATGCTGAGATAGTCAAAAAGGCAAAGGAAGAACTAATGAGAATGTAAATGCCATGAAAGCAGAGACCTTTTCTGTTTTATTCGCTGTTCTATTTCTGTCTCCTAGACTTGGGCCTGATACATGGCAGAAGCTCAGTAAGTAGGTTTGAATAACTACATTAATAGGAGAAACTTCTGACAGATTAAGTGCAAGGTCAATTACATGCAAGGGTTATTGCCATAGCAATGATATTCATGCCTAGAAAACTCCCAGATCATCCTTGAATATTTTGAGATAATTAACTTTATTCTGAGTGAATATGTTGGATAAGCATAAACAAAGGTTAGAGTTACTGTGACTTATGGGATGGGACAAAGGACAGCTTAGAATATTCACAAGGGAGAGAACTGTTAGTTTCGTGGCCTGAACGCCCTCTGGGAAGTTACATAATCTTGTTTAGACCACTCACTTATTTGTATCAGCCCAAGTGCAAAAAAGCTGACCTGATTTGATTTTATGTTTTAATCTTTATGCAAATCCAAAGTGTTGGAGAAGGGAGTAGCAAGAGAAAGGCAGGGGTTTTATAGGGTTAACATCATAATACCAAAGATTATACCTACGAGTAAATGGGGCCTCACTATTGTTTTCCATAATGGGAGACTTGATCTACTTCCAGATTGGTTCTTCACATGCTGGTTTTGTGTCTGAAAATTGTTGTGGGCAGCGACAGTACAGGTTTTAGGGAGTCCCAGAGAGGTGTTAGGAGGAACCTGGGATTTAGGTATAAGGATACTTGAGTGTTGCAAAGGTAAATTTTCAGGCTCTAGTGCGAGAGACCTACAGCTTCAGCAGCACATCCTAGAGCACACAGAGTGAGGGGCGTTCACTGATGAAGGGATTTGGCACTCAGTTCACCTGTCTCCGACCTCAACTCTAGGAACACCTGAATTTGAAGGACCTGCTCTGCTACATGAAGCAGAGATGTGACCTTGAAAAGCTGGGTAACGATGGCATCAACAAGAGTAAGTCAGTGATTTGGGCGGGGAAACAGGTCTGTGAGGAAGGATGGTTATTCTGGTTTTAGAAATTTGGAGTTCAAAGCTACAGTGCGTGTTAAAATGTGTAGAAGATAACTAGTTCAGATGGGAGCTTAGGCAAGAAGACAAGTTACGGGTTGTTAGCCGTTGTTTTCCTTGTCCAACTCCTTGTGAAGTGATGAATTAGGGATTCCAGCTGTAGCCGCGGCTACTTGAGTTTTTAGGTCCTTTGCCTGTTTATATTCTAGGAGTGTTACAACATTGGTGTGAAACGTGACATGAGAGGGCAGAGCAGGAGCATCTGTTTATTAGGAAGAACAAGAGTCTAAAGGGCAAGAGTCACAGATAAGCGATTTTCTTTATTACTGAGGTTCTCTCAGGAAGTACATGCTCAAAGCCAAACAAAAATGTTTCATTGCTTCTGATGGGTGGAAAAGTGGGCCTTGTATGAAGTGCCAGAAGTTCCAGTAATCTTGCTCCAAACCATGCCGATTTACTTAAAATTTCTTTTACAGTTCTTATTAGACTCATGCCGTAGATAAATTAAGTACCTTTCCCACTGGGAGTTTTTAGAAACACTTAATGAAGTAAATGCCACAGCGTTAGGACAGAGGGGAGGGATGCTATTGAATTATTTTTAGCATGCATTTCCATTTTTTGTTGGTTTCTTTTGATCTGGGCTTGGGTCTTAGCCAGAGGTGTTTTTTCGGGGTATAGAGGACATGGGTGAGAGAGATTTGGCTTTAATGTTTAGTGTATATAACCAAGGGAAATCTTTTCTTTCAAAGGTTAAAAAATTTAATTCAATAGGATTGCCTCTGTAAATATCAAAAGAGCTCTATTTGGCATAGCTAAAAAGATACACTATTAACTCATTATCTTTGTTTGCAAAAGCTCTGTATGTTTAATTTTAATTATACTGTCTTTCAAGAAAAGCATTACAAACTTTTTAAAACATAACATAAAATTATTTTAAATATAGTGTAATCTTTATACTAAGAAAGCTTCTTGCATTCTTGAAGGGCTTTGAATCATCATTTTGAGAATTCAGTGGTTATTATATCATAAAGCTATGTGTTTATTGAGTTGGTGATTAATAGAATTCTTTTAAAACAACAAATACAAAAAATAACCACAGTCTTTGAATAACTGAAAACAGTTGCTGTAGGAACCAAAAATAAATTTTTCAAAAATTTTTTGAGTAAAGACAACGCCTCAGGGAACTTGTACTTTATATCTAGGGGATGTTTCCAGTGTTGATTAATATGCTATCTGAGCAACTTAATGAAATAAAAAGTAAGATAAATTATAACAATAATTTTCATCACTAATTTGTTCAGCAGACTTTTGTCACTGCTATGCAAAATAGACAGCTTTCTTTCTGCACAGAGCTCTCTGATCACTCTGTGACTATCCCAACAGGGAGTGGTGCTCTTCCTTTTAGCTTAAGGCCAATAGTGAAGATTGTCCATCCTTTCTGGAATCTTCACATAAATCTGGAAGTATTGAAAGGTGTAAACAAAATGGAAAACTGCAGTATTGTAAGTTCCAGACCAAAGATTTTGACAGCCATACTCCTTTCAACTCTTAAGGTCCTAATGCTACTGTGTGAGATCAATTTAGGTAGAAAGATCATCAATAATTTGGAGAGATCTCTATCACACCTATAACTGAGTTGAAATTTCCCTACCATGAATAAGAGGTTTTGTTTGACACTTAATTGTTTAATTTGTTTCCCAAAGTGAACAAGGTCATTTCCATACCCTTGAATTTTTTCTTTTGCTTTTCTTGGGGTAATCGTTTTATTTTCCTTTTCAGTTAACATATTACCTATTATCTTGGCTCTGGTGCCAGCTACTGTTCTGTGAGGCTTGCGGGTGGGAGTGGAAAACCAAGAAGTCTGTACAGCTCTTCCTCTGCTGCTTGGTTTAGGAGCAGGGGCAATGAAGGAACATGGAAAAGGGCAGCACCTAAAAAGAGAAACTTTAATGCTTTGTTGTTGTTATTGTTAGAGTGAAGTATCAATATTGCCACTGGTCTCTGTGGTCATGGAGGATGGCCAGTGGCCCTTGGACCGTTGTGCACCAGGCCTGGCACATGGCATGACTGTGTGCACTCTTGCTTATATGTCACTGACTTTGCTGTTTTCTGAAACCCTTCAAGAGATGCTTTATATGAATGTGATACATGCAGTGTTATGTTTTGAAAATAAAACACATGATGTTCTCTAAAGGTCACTTCTAACACAGTTGCTGTGAAAATTGGAGGAATAATCCAGTGTGACAGTAGAAAGCATGAATCTACTATGTGTTTTTGAAAACACAAATAGTCTTTTGAAAAATTAGTGAACTTGATTAAACTGTTTAATTGCACTATGCAAACCTCAAAAATCACCTACTTTACTACTCTCGTTTAAAAACAGTTTTTAAATGATGAAAGACATGGGGAAAACTACTTCTCTTCCACTCAGACCTGCAGGATGTGAAAGTAAATGATATTCTATATTCTCTGAAGTATAAATGTCCTTAACTCTCAGAGGTGTATTTCTGATGGATGGCGCTAGGCTGGGAGACATACCCAGGTGAAAACCTGAGTGGGAAGAATGTCTTAGAACATGTCATGCTAAAGAGACACTTCTGAAGTGTTGAAGATTGAATACTAAAAGGGAAGATAGGCTCCAGCTTTGGGGGGAAAAGGTAGCCCAGTATATACATCCTGTGTGATATTTCTTTCCTTATTATCTATTCTTATTCCATAATGCTATATGAGAAATAAAATAGGTGCCACAACTTTATTCAGCTGTTTTAGGGTCAAATAGGATGAGTGATAAGGAACTGATTTTTTAACTATTAACCTTTAGAATGAGTAAACTTTTAATGCGATCAAAAGCACTATGAGGTGATTCAGTATAACAGCATGCCAGCGAAGTTGAAACTGTTGCGATGTGGATCTCAGATCTGTTAAAACTGTTCCAGACACATTGTGAAGTAGATTGCTTCCTTCCTCTGATGGAAATTGGGTCCCCTATACCCCCACATGTGTATTTGTAAATAAGCTTAAGCACAAACTCCCTTTGACATGTATTTTGAAGCAGATATATATATGTCTGTAGAGTATATATATATCATTTAAAGATTTCTGTTTCCAAAAACAATTTTCCAAAACAAATTTCCAGTTAATAATTTGGAACTTGAATGATTTTCAATGATTTTCTCCTCCTTTGAGTTAAAAGTCCATCTGATGAATGGAAGCATTTCATATTCATTTTTATTAAGGACTTCTCCCTCTGCCTATAGATACCTTACTTTTTATTTTAAAGAAAAGAAAAATAAACAATAAAAACTATGGTATAAAATTTCAAAACATGATCGTAGGAGGGTAAGTGGTTAGTGCCCTGCACATTGTTATCTTCGTAGTAGTTGCTTGTATTACAAGATATAGGTGTGAAAAACTGATCAAACAATGTAAGCATAAGCCTTTCCTTTTGATGAGCTAATAACAATTAATAGTATAACTTAACTATCTTGTGTGTATATATATATATTGTTGAAAATATCTCACACTGAATCTCTGGTTTTGCACAATGACCTTATGTGGTCAGTACATTTACACTGTTGTGCAGCCTTTTTTCATTTTACACTCTGTCCCTTTCAGCCTAAACTGATACAATTCCTTTAAAAATTTTTGTAGGTCTTAGTATATGTGCTGCTGAAGCAAGCACAAATGTTTGTAAGTTTACTGTGTTTGCAATAATCTGTAGTGTTAGATAAAAACCACCCCACTAGTAAGCCTTCCCTGCATTCGGTTCCCTGTGAGGCAGCTGTGGGACTGGACCCTTAGTTAGAAGCATTATTTTCTATCAGAGATGGTCTAGGCACAGCTTTAAGACCATTAGGTGGTTTTGTCTGTCTGAAAATGTTTATGATGCATTCTTCAATCATTCTGAATTCTTAAAGGATTTGAGTCACACTGTAAGGTGCTTTTACTCCAAGATGCTTTCTTGACAGCACCTTGGATTTAATCTTTACTTGATGACATGTCTTAATTTGAGAAGTATTTCCTGTCAGTAGAGTCTAAAAATGAGAAACGGGTTTTCAACCTGGCAAGTCCTGGAAACTTTATATTTCCTCTACATTTTGCTTAAAAACTGAACAGTTTATTCTCCAGTTCATTTTTCTCCTTTCACATTTATCATATGCAGTACGACGAAGTCAGGGAGCACCTCCAGGGTTCTACCTTGAGATTTCCTTACCGGGATCACAAATTTTTTACCTGCATGTCTTATTTTCAGTTCTACCGCTAGAGTACCAGTGATTTGCCACATTGTAAGCCACACATCAGGAAACTCTTTCTTCCAGGTTCCAATAACATCTTTGCTACATTCTCGGTTTGAGCCCTGAGCATTCACCTCCTGAGTCCTGTTCTGAAACCAGTGCCGCGTGTTTAGGATATTGCTAAAAAGTACCACCCTTCTAGTAATGAAATTGGTTCTGGTTATCTTTGCTACATTAGTTTAAAAAAATCATACCAACCTTAGTGGCATAAAAGCACAGCTATTAAATTTTGCTCATAGATTCTTTAGGTCAAGAATTTGGGAAAACACAATGGGGAATGACCCTACTCTGTTGTGTGATATCTGGGATTTCTGCTGGTAAAAAAACTTGAGTATGGGGCTGGAAGGTTTACTTCTAAGATGGTTTCTTGCTCCCACCTCTGTACCTGAACTGGGATGCCTTAAAAGTTGCTTGATTGGGACCCCAGACAGGAGCATCTACATGTGGCCTCTCTGTGTGTCCTGGACTTCTTGCATGGTTTGCTGGGTTCTGAGAGGGGGCTGTTCTGAGAGGGGCTTTGGAGACCAAGCATTCCAAGAGGGTCAGGCATACCCTTTCCACCTAACCTCAGAAGTCACCGAGCATTACTTCCACTGACCTCTGTTGGTTGAAGCAGTCACAACTAGGCCCAGATTGAAGGAAGGGCACTTAGTATTTACCTCTTGATGGGAAGTTATATCAAAGAATTCAGCTTCATATTTTAAAACTACAAAGGGGTGATACAATTTAGTGGTAATACAGTCTTCATGGTTAGTAACAGTTCTCCCCAATCCTCTCATTCCATATTTTAGAAGTTTTTCTTCCAGTACCAGTCTCGGAGACTTCAAAGTGTTTTTTATTAAGGATGAGAACAAGGGGTGGGGGGATATAGCTCCGTGGTAGTGTAGTAGGTCCCCTCCTGACATGGGACGGGAACTTTTTACGGTATAGTGATATCAGCCTCTGCGTGCACAAATATAGTTCTGATGTAACTGTGTAACCTAAATCATACCCAAGCAGACTGTGGGATGTCAGCGTATGCCCATACAAGAGACTCAAAGATGCAAAAATTATCTTGAAGGATGCAGCAACACCACATTGGGCACTTAGCTGTGGTTACAAATCTGCGGAGTCAGTGCTGGCATGAATAAAGCTGCCTCCTGGGAAAAAGGCCTCAGTGTCCCATCTCTCTACGTGAAAATCCGCAGCAGTACAGCACTTGCCCAACACGTGCAAAGTCCTAGATTCGATCCCCAGCACTGAAGCCAACCAACTAACCAACCAGCCACTATAACTGAAAAACGTTCTGTCCAAAAAGATATTACTACCATTACTTTCTTCTTAATTTGCTCTCTTCCCATTTTTCTCCTTTCTCTCTTCCTCCCTTCCCCTCCTCCCCTTCTTTTCTCATCGTCTCCTCTTCCTCCCTTCTCTTTTATCTTCCTCACCAAGCAGTACACACTGAACATTCCTTAGTGTCCGGTTGCATTTTGTTGGTGTCATTTTGGTGATAGTTCTAAAGGCAATCTGAAATCTATAAAGTTTCTCCAACTGAAGGAATCTGAAGAGAGGATAAGAACAGAGTAGAAAAAATGAATAGAATCAAAAGCTGGAATGACCACGGCACAGCATCTTCATCCTGCAAGTGCACAGTATCAGTAAGGAGTAGAGTTGAAGGCAATTCTTGTAAAACAGCCCATTCTAACTTCCAGGGAGGTAAAGCACGAGAAGCCATTTGAACTCTGCAGTTCCCTTGGATAGCCAGTACATGGTGTTTCTGGTACAAATGAAAGGAACTATCACCTTGACACAGGTATCCTTGTCCTGTTGGTAGAGATCACTTGAAATGTGGATAGAATTGGAGGATACGTACTGACCTGAAGAATCTGCGAGTATTCCATGAATTCAGAAAAGCACAAGTATACGGTGTTCATTTCTTAAGATCTTAAAAGAGTCAAACGTCAGGCACGCACATTAATGAAGGGTATAGTGATATGGATATGAAAAAGGTTGTTGCAGGTTCTGTGAGGGTTATGCTTTTCTTGCTTTGTATTATTTAAACCCATATCAATTTATAATGTAAGAAGTGAACTATTTATAGCAGGCAAGTGATGAATTATCAGTTTGCTATTTTAAAATTTAAACTCATAACTTACTTAACGGACAAGGCCTTTGCAAAAAAAATAGGGGGACTTTGGAAATTAGATAAGCCAAGGTAGCTTATGTAAAATTGAATTTTATTTTTATTTTTTATTTTTTTTTATTTTAAAGACAAAAGAATGGAGACATATGAACCAGAATAAGCCATAAACAATACCAAAAATATAAAATTATAGAGAAGATAGTAGGGAATTAGCACTGGATGCTGTATAATATGAAGTTATCTTCACTTCTGTTAATACAAAAACAATTGAGGAAATACAGAATTATAGAGAACATAGAAGGGAATTAGCTCTGGATGCTGTCCTACATAGTGTTAGCTTCACATTTGTTACTCAGTTTCACAGTTGATGGCCCATTTGATCATTCAATTTTTCTCCTCCCTCGTCTCCGTTGCCCTACCACTCAATCAGTTATCTTCCCTGTGATAATAACCGTACTCCTGGGTTTATCTATACCCCTGGACTCTCGCCTTGGGAAGAGATATAGCTGCCTCAGACTATACTATAACATACATGGGTGTATACAAACTGCCATGGTTGGAGGTGGGAAAGCACCTATGCTCACAGCGGATTGCCCGGCTCCACCCTGTCGCTGTGCTATGGGTGGGGGCGGGTCCAGTCTGTGGGGCGCCTTCAGTGGGGCCCACAGTGGAGCAGCCGCAGGGCCCACAGTGGAGCAGCCATGGGGCACACGCCCCCGTCGGGGCGCCCTCGGTGACCTGTTCGGCTCTGTCCCATTGCCTCGATGCCGGAGGTCCTTTCTTCTCCTCCTCCCTCCTCCTGATCTCCAGTATTACTGTTCCCCACCCCTTGTAGATGGGCATTGGACGAACTTATGATGCTTGGTATAAGGGCTTGAAATCTCCCCAGCCCATTCTCACTGTGTTAGTTCAGGGTATGAACTGAGTTTAAAGATTAGTTCTATAGTAGAGTTGGAGGGTTTTCTCGGGTCTGCTGTATAGAGTATGTTGTTATTTTTCAGACTCCCAGTCTGCTGTCCCTCATCCAATTTGTTGCTATGGGTTCACGCAAGGTCCACATGTACAAGCTGTAAGGAGACCCTCTTGGTGCTCACATTAATAGTTTGGGGTGAGTCCTGAAGACCGTGGATTCATCCCATTGTTGCCAGGAACAGGCGGTGCTTGCTCAAGCCGCCAAGACTCAAGGTGCTCCCAGAGAGAGTTCAGGGTGGGAGCTGAGTCCCGGCAACCCAGCTCGTGCTTCCTGCCTGATGTTGGAGTGAGAAGGGCACGGAGCCACGCAACCCACCTCCATCTGCATCTCCCTCCCGTTGCAGTGCTGGAGTCCCCATCTGCTCCTCAGTCGGATCCCTGGGAGCCACTGCGGCTCGCTGCCAAAGTTCCTCGCTGCTCTCCGCTGGTAGCCGCTCACCCAGAGGAGAGGCAGGGGGTCACCGCCTCGAGGCAGGCACAGAGCCGGGCATGGTGGGCTGTGTACTAGTTGCATTGATTCTCTCCAGGCGCTGATTAGGAAGGTTACCGCAGGGTGGGGACTCTGCCCCAGTGGCTGTCGTAACTTCTCATCCTCACACTGGGTTCGACAACTGCTCCCGACCGCCATTGCCTCTTTTCCTGCCTGCACCCACCTTTCTCCAGCCCTGGACCAGCTCTTGGAACTCCGCTCTCCCCTGGCCGAGTCAGGAGGCTTCTGTGAGCGTGGGCCTCCGAAGCTGAAGCTCTTTCCTTTCCGTCCTTCACATGTTGCTATACTCCTATATTCCTTTGTCTGAGTGGCATTCCTCCGGGAGGTTCTCTCTCTGCTGCCTACTCGGTTGCCATCTTGAAGTCCTCTTGTAAAATTTATTTAGTTATTTGTTTCTTTCTAATGAATTGACCATTATATTTCTAAAGTTCTGAAATGGCCAACAGACCATAGAAAGATACCACTTTAGGCTCCTGCTTGAAACCAACAGCTTCAGAAAACTGCTGGCCTTGACTCAGGGCCATTAAAATTGAATTTTAAAATATCACCTTTTAGTAACTTGGAAAACTTGTCTCAGACTTACAGAAATCTACAATAATTGTAAAGGTCAGTTCAAACTCACTGTCTTGAGATTTTTTTCCCCCATGTACTCTCATTAACACCCATTTTGTTCTGACTCTTTTAAGGTGCTAATGTAATTATGTATATTGTCTATTTCTCTGGGCAGTTTGGAAGCATCATAGGAGTACTGGGTCTACCTTGTTTACTTCTGTACCTACAAGCATCTGTGCATATTTAGTGAGAAGAGCATGGGAGATACCCAGTGAGCCAGTGAGGGGCATCTTCTTTCCTCACTCTGTCAGTTCATCAATTCAAATAATAGATTGTTCTAGAAACACCCTCCCAGACACACCCAAAAATAATATCTGACCTGCTGTCTGGACATTCCTTAGTCCAATAAAGTTAACACATAAAATTAATCTCACAAAAGTCCCTACCTTTTATTTTTTAAATAAGAGCTTTATTATAATTCACAAGCTATGCAATTCACTAATTTAAAGAGTATAGTTCAGAGGTTTTCAGTACACTCACAGGGTTATGTAATAATCATTTTAGAACACTGTTACATCCAACTCTGGAACGTTTTTATCCCCTGTAGAGAAGCCTTGTACCTCCTAGCCATCACTGCCCCTTATCCCAAGGCAACCACCCCAAATCTTTTTTATGCCTTAAGATGTCTTAAGGTTATTTATGCTCAGATATAATCAGGGCCTTAAGGAATGGCAGTTCTTGAGTACTTAATAGTTCTTTTTTCTTTTAAAATGATTTTATTTTTAGATCAGTTTTAGGTTTGCAGCAAAATTGAGAACAAGGCTCAAAGTGTTCTCATTTGTCCCAGCGCTCACATGGGCACAGCCTTCCGCAGTATCAATGCTATTCAGTGTTTGTTTCATTTACTGTATAATCAGTGAACCCACTTTGGCACAGTATCACTCAAAGTCCACAGTGCACAATAGGGCTCACCTTGTATATTTTATGGTATTTGACATATGGATCACTGTAGTATCACACAGAATATTGTCACTGTCCTAAAGATTATGCGTCATCCACTCATCCCTTATAGTTCTTTTTAAAACTGTAGAATTATAAACAATTTTAGTGGGAAGAGATTTAGAGGTTATTTGTGAGAATCCTGCCTTTTCTGTGAAATTTGTCCTCTGCTTTCTTGTTGACTGTTGCAGACATAAACACTTTCTGTAGTTGTTCTCCTCTTGCTACAAATAGTTATTTCCAAATATATTATAACTCAGGCAGTAAATTTTAGAATTTAACGAAACACCCCTCAATTTTTTCTTAGTTCTTATTTTATGTGTAATGAGTTTTTTGTAGTAAAACATTTCAAAAATATGCAGATATTAGAGAATGCAGCGTATGATACTTGGACCCGTGCGTATCTGCCTCTTCCCCAGTTACCCAGCACTTGGCCAACCTTTGTTCCTCTCTCCACCCATTGCTCTTCCCCCACCAAGTGGACTGTTTCTGAATGAATCCCAGATACCCTGCCATGTTATCTGTATACCATTTCAGTATGTATTTTAAAAGATACTTTAGTGGAGAAAAACCCATTAGCACAACACCAATATTATGTCTTAAAAATTGCCAATAATTTCTGAAAATCATCAAATATCTAATCACCGTTGAATTTTCCCAATGAGACATAACATTTTCTCAGTTAGTTTGTTTGAATCACTTCTGAGTATACTGCATTTGTCTGGTTAAACCTCTCGTTTCCTCCATTTCTCCTTCTCCTGTGCTTGTTATTTGTTAAAGATCCTGGGTCTTTTATCCTGTTGTTTCTCACCCCAGTATTTGCTTATTGCATGTCTGGGGTGTTGTCAGTGCATTCCTCTTCTGTAGCCTGGCACTTAACTCGAAAAGTTTCATCTGATTCAGGTTCATTTTCCTACCTTTGGAGAGTATTTCACAGATAATACTCTGCATTTTCACTTCAATGTGGCATCTGTCTCTGTTCCATGATGTTAGTAGCTTTTATTTCATTAGTAGTTTGCAAAATGGTGAAATCCAAACGTATTTATCTTCATTCATTAGCCAGAGTTCCTCTATAAAGAGAAAATTTTTCTTATCAATAACCTGAGTTATAGTCCATATAGGAAAGTCAGATTAGATGTTTTATTTCATTCTCTTTATCTTCCTGTTTTCAGAAGAATGAATTGGTTCCCTGGCATATTCCAAAGACCAATTAGGCTTTTGTTTCTTTGTTTGTTTGTTGTTGCTTTTGTCTTGTTTTTATTATCATTATGGACTCATAGATTTTTAACCTGTTTAATGTGTTTCAATCCATTACAGTTGTTATTCCTTTGATCTTCAAACTTGAAAATAAACATAAAGTTTAAAAATTGGAGAAGTTAAAGATGATAACATTGCAAAAGGTTTCATCATAGAATTTATTAAATGAAAAACTTCCCTGTGTGGTTATGCAGATTGTTCAGGACTGTCTGTTGCACAAGGGGTTCAAATCTGCATGGGGCTTTACTGAAAGATATGCACCTTGATGAATACATTGGTGTGTACTTCCAGGACTGTGTAGAATATCCTAAGGAGTGACTGAGTACATGTCCTCCTTGAAGAAGAAATCCCCACTCATCTATCATGGCTGGCATTGTTACTGAGGTGACAGCCATTCTGCAGCAGCCCTTCCAGACCTTAGAAAGCCAGCATAGGCCCCTTGGGGTGCATTCTTTAGCCTGACTACAGGAGGGGATGGGCGAGTGTGCCAAGACTTGTTGGGGTTACCTGCATTTTTGTTGTGTTCCTATCAAAGACATTTGTCCTAAGTGTCAAATTGCTGATTTTTTCAGTGACTGAAAGGTTTCATGGGGATTTCTGTTGTTATTTACATGTATATGGAGAAAATTGCAATCTGTGAGTAATTTGAGAAATTTCAACAGTTTCAGCAGTAGTGATCTAGAAATTGAATGGGTTTCAAATACAATATTCCAGTGCAGTGCTGCATATATAATGTATGTGCAGCATATGCTGAGGTCTTTTTCAAAACATTTACATTAAACCTGTCAGGTATTTATGAATAGCAAAAATTAATTTCCCCTAGTTCTGTCATCAGTTAGAGAAATAGATTTTAGCATAGAAGACTGTCAGTATTTCCTGCCTACCAGAACAGCTCACTTCAATGTCATAGTATTACACCAGGTGGCCTTCTAAGAGTCAGCTTAATGTGATTTCAAATGATAGGGTAGAGAATGTGAGGGAAATTAAAATAGTATCATACTTATGATTTAAAAGCAAGTTAATTACAAGGGCTTGTTAATAAACAAAGAAAAATTTTGAATGTATTATCTGTTATATAGCATATCAGTAACAAGTGTGATGCTTTGAAAATAAAAAAATCTACCACGATGTGACTTTGAGATGACTTTAAAATATTTAATTAAATTGTTGATAAATGTGTTAGTCTACTAATGGCCTTACAGCATTTGAAAGAAGTTTTAGATATTCATTTTAGCTTTTAAAGCTCTACTAAGAGCATTGTTTAACTGAAAAGATTAGCTACATTGTTGGCATTTTATCTAGAAAATCACTAATGATGTGTTGATGTGAATGATTCTAACAGCAGTGTACTTGTTTGGGTGAAGTCAATGTATTTTCCCTAACTGAATATTTTTAAATGTTCTTTAAAGGGGCAAAACATATGCAGTGCATTATTACTAAAATAAGATATTTGATGAATAATTTAATTTTTTAAGTGATTATGGTTGATATGCTTCCTCCATGGTCCTATTTTATATATTTCGGGGAAGAAAATGGGAGTGCATTTGGATTAATTTTAAGAAATTAAATTCTGATTTAAAAAATTCTGAAATTTTAGTGTAAAGAAAATGTTAAACATGCCCACTTTTTATAAAACCTGACAATTTCATAGTACAGTATCTGCAAGTCTAAGTTCTTTTTAAAAATTACTGTTAACTTAGTATGTTGACAGCCTTAGAGGAAAGAAGAAAGGATCTTCTTGATTGTGCACATGAATTTTCTGGGAGTGTAATATATCTTTATATATTTGTGTGAAGAGAAGAGATTGATTTTTGAATATATATGACCTATGAAAATCTCACTTTTTGATCAGAAATCAAACTGAAGATAATTAATTACTCTGGTGTATAAGGTTAGGTACTTGATAGAGCTATTCTGTTAAAGATTATTTGAAGGGATTTTAGTAGATTTTATCTCTTTGTAAGGTTAAGAATTAAGTCCAGTTCATAACAGGTCTCCTTTAAAATGTAAGAAGTTGACACAGAGTTCCACATAGCAATATAATATAGAAATATATGGCTGTACTATAGAATATTTTATGTAGTTTTGCTTTTCAAAAATTCTTAATTTAATATACCATGGAATAATCTGAGACTGTACAACCCCAATATAAAAGATTTCTTTGTAAAATCCACAATTTTAAGGATGTTTATTTATTTATTTATTTATTTATTTATTTTTTCCGGTACCGGGGATCAAACTCAGGACCTTGCGCTTGCCAGGCAAGCACTTACGCCACTGAGCTATACCCCCAGCCCCCAAGGATGTTTAAATGTCCTGACTGAAAGCCCTCAGCTAACACAGCTGTGCTGATGTGGATGCAAGAAAAGCCATCTCAATGAGACATGGCTGACGTTATATGTGTCATTTCATCGGAGGCTATAGTGTTATTAATCACAGAGGCCAGGACTTTGGTTCCAGTCAGGTCTCCCTTTTTCCGTGAGGCTTCTCACTTGGTGATTATTATTTATTAACATCATATATGTCTTGTTGTTTAAAACAAATACCATGCTGCAAATCCCTTTAATACAAATCAGAATCTGTGTTACTTGAGGTTGTCTGTGGCATAGCATGTTTGAGAAACCTTTGAATTTAATATTATGATTGTATTTCCTAGGTTACATATAGGTTCCTTTTGAGAAAAATAAGCCCACTATTTCTGAATATATGTAAAAAGAACATAACTTCTGCATTTTTTGTCTTACCACAATGTTATAATGCTATGTTATAATTCTAAGGTATCTTTTAGAGAAGCTTAGGCATTAGAAAAGACACAAACGGACATTTGGGGGGACTATTCAAATAAATTAAAACAAATGTTATGTTATAATAATGGAAGATTAGGGGTCTTAATTTCATTCCTTAATGTACTGTCCTAAAGTTCTATGTGTAGTATGTATGGAGAGTCTAAATATGCCTCTGTACTCATTTAATGTTGTATTAATCAAATTTTTAAAATGCTACTGAAAGCATAGAGACAGGCTATTTGTTCTGAAGTCAATATCCTGAAATAAGATATTTTGTTGACTAAAGTTAAGATGTATCAAATGTCTAAGAGCTCATGATTATTACTATTACTGAGCTTTGAGAAGCAGAGAGGGTGAAACATGTTATAGGAAGCAGGGATTTAGGAAGGCAGAATCAAAGAAAGAGTGGTTCTCTGGAGAGCAACTTTGTAATGGTAAGTTCACTTGGGGAAGACAAGGCTCAGGGAATTTATATACTGTTTTATGTCCTGTTAGAAATTTTAATAGCTGTACTATCTCTGACTTATTTTGAAAACAAGTCTCATGCAAATATTTGGTCATGAAAATATTCAGCAGCTGTAAGATAAAGCAAAGAAGAACAATATATGATTGGAGTCAGTGAGAAAGCACGAGTCACCACAAACAATAAAAATCCTGTTCACAGAAATAAAGGCAGAAAACTCCCCATGCATGGAAAAAGAATTTGGCATACCAATAAGTCAGGTATATAGAACTCCAATTAGCCATGCTAAAAAAAATCTATACCAAGACATATAATAATATTTCAGAAATTCAGTGCAAGAACAGAATACTAAATGCTACTAGAGAAAAGAAACAAATTATCTATAAAGGAAAGCTCAGGAAAATCACAGCAAACCTCTCAATACAAACCATAGGAGAGCTTGTAGTGAACTATTTTAAGTGCTGAAAGAAAACAATCTCCAATCTAGATTGATGTACCCTGGAAAACTTTTCTGTCAAAATCAATGGATAAATAAGATATTTCCATGACAAAGAACAATTGAAGAAATTCATAACTCCCGAAGCAGCTCTACAAAATATTCTGAAGGATATTTTAGATATTCTAGAGATCATGGAGACCACAATTCCAAGAACACCAATACAAAGAAGCCATCAAGCAAGGCTAGCAATTAAGCAGAGGGGAAAGACAAGGAATAAGTAGGAAAATAATACGATTAATATAAGCCAAAACATACTGGTGATAGCCATCAATGTAAATTGTCTCAATTTGCCAATCAAAAGAAACAGACTGGCAGAATGGACGAAGAAACAAAACCTAACAATATGCTGTATACAAGGAACACATTTAACTCAAAAACCTGGAAAAAAGCAGAGGTAGCTCTCGAAGTGAACTTGAAGTCAAGACTGATCAAAAGAGACAAAGAAGGTCACAACATGCTTGTTAATGGAAAACTCTGAGAAGAAGAGATAATAATCATGAATACATATGGATCAAATACCACCACATCAAACAATAGAAAACAAATATTAAAGGGGAAATCAAATAAACACTAATATAATTGCAGTAGGGGACTTCAACACCCCAGTATCACAAATAGGCAGATCAACTAAACAAAAAAATCAACAATGAATATCAGAATTCAACCAACTTTTGAACAAATGGACTTAGTAGATGTCAACAGAGTATTCTACCACAAAACATAAGAATACAAAGTCTTAATGCAGAGTGGGGAAAAATTTTAGCCAAGGGTCCCTCAGACAAAAGACTTCTATCTAAAACATATAAATAATTGAAAAAAATCAGACTCCCCCGTATTCAAAGATCCAATCCAAAAATGGGCATCTGAGATGCATATACACCTCTCAGATGAAGAAATACAAATGGTAAATACATGAAAAAATGTTGAATATCATTGGTCATTTGAGAAATGGAGAAATGCAAATTAAAACAACACTGAGAGGACTGGTGATATAACTCAGTGGCATAAGTACCTGCCTGGCAAGTGCAAGGTCCTGAGTTTGATCCCTGGTACTGAAAAAAAAAAAAAAAAAAAAAAAGAAAAGAAAAAAGAGAGAAAAAGATAAAGACACTGAGATTCTTTCTCACTCTGGAAAGAATGGCTATCTTTAAGAAATCAATAGCAAATGCTGGAGGGGCTGTGGGGAAAGAGGAACTCTTCTCCACTGTTGGTAGAAGTGTAGACTGGTGCAACTATTGTTAAAATCAGTGTGGCAATTCCTCAAAAAACTAGAATTGGAAGTCCCATTTGACCCAGCTACTCCCCTGCTGGTTTTCTTCCCAGAAGAATTAAGAACATCATTCCACAGCAGTATATGTGCATCCATGTTTATGGCAGCAGAATTTGTAATAACTAGATCTTGGAAACAACCCAAATGCCCATCAACTGAGGAATGGGTAAAGAAGATGTAATCCTTTTATACAATGGAGTACTACTCAGCCATAAAGAAAGATAAACTGGAGCTTTTTATAGGTAAATGGATGCAACTGGAGACCATAATCATATGTGAAATAAATCAGACTCACGTGTGTAAACATCATATTGTCTCCCTGTGTGAGAAACTGAAAGTGTAAATATGGTCTAAAATGTATAATATATATTATAAAATGGGAGGAAATTGTTCAAAAAGAAAAAGGACCTAGGAAGGGTAAAGGGTAAAGGATGGAAGGGAAAAGGGATAAAGTGCAAGTCAATTATACTACAAATGTCTCCTAGTTCATTGAAAAGGAAGGTTTGTACTAACATAGATTGGAGAAATTTTTATGCCCATATCTTGTATTCTGAGCAACTATTTTAAGGATAAGAGTGTGCAGTGTATTATTCTCCTATTATTTTGTTATGAAATCTTGTTTTACCTTTTTTCCATAAAGGAAATACAGTCTTCTCAGCTGCAGATGGACATTCTCCAAAATAGGCCACATATTAGCACATAAATCCTGCTTTAATAAATGGAAAGGAATTGAAATTAACCCCTGCATATTATCAGACTATAGTGGAATGTAATTGGAAGTCAATGGAAAAAGAAGCCACAAAGACTTCATAAACATATGGAAATTAAATAACACCTTCCTGAACAACCAATGGGTCACAGATGAAATTAAAGAAGAAATTAGACAGTTTCTATGATTAAACTGTAATGCCAATAAAATATAGTGGAGCTTATGGGACAGAATGAAAACAATCCTATAAACAAAATTTATAGAGGCCAGTTGTCATATCAGGAGAATAGAACAAGCTCAAGTCAACAATCTGTATTAATCTCAAACTATTAATATTAAAATAATATTAAACCTCAAAAAAGAACAAGTCAAGCCCAAAGCTCATATGAGGAAGGAAATTATAAAGGTCAGAGTAGAAATTAATGCAATGGAGACTAAGAAAACAATACAAAGGATCAATGAATTGAAGAATTTGTTCTTTGAAAGATTAAATGAAATTGAGAAATATTCAACCAACCTTATAAAAAAAGACAAAGAATCAAATTCATGCAATTAGGAATGAAAAGGGTGAAATCACAATGGATCCTGTGGAAATCCAGAGGGTCGTTAATACAGTACTTACTTCAAGAACTTTTACACTAACAAGATGGAAAACACAGAAGAAATGGAGAGATTCCTAAATACATATGATTACCAAAGTTGAATCAAGAAGATATAAAAATTCTAAATAACCCAATATAAGTCAATGAAATAAAAAATATACTAAAAACTTACCAACAGAGAAAAGCTCAGGTCTTGATGGACTTACTGCTGAGTTCTACAATAAATTTAGAGAAGATCTAATGCCATTCCTTTAAAAACTCTTTAGTGAAATCAAAGGGAAGTAATACTCCTCAAGTCATTCATTACCCTGATACCAAACCCAGAGAAGAACCCAACCAAAAAGAGATGTACAGATTAATCTCCCTAAAGAACATAGACCAAAAAAATCCTCAATAACATAATGGAAAACAAAAAACAGCAAATCATCAACAAGATTATATACACTATGACCAAGTAGGATTTATGCCAGGATGCAGGGATGGTTCAACATATACAAATCAATAAATGTAATATACCGTATTAACAAAGCCAAGGACTAAAACAAGGATATCCAGTATCACCACTGCCATTCAATATAGCTCTGGAAACATTAGCCCGAGAAATTAGATGAGAGAGAAAAAAAGGAATAAGGATAGGAAAGGAAGAAGTTCAATTATTATTTTCAATTGACATGATAGAAGATGCCCAAAATGCCACCAGACAACTTCTAGATTTAATAACCAAATTCAATAGCATAGCTATATACAAAGTCAACACTTAAAAATCAATAGCATTCCTGTACACAAATAACAAACTCATTCAGAGAGAAATTAGGGAAACAATACCTTTCACAGTAGCATACAAAAAGTTGAAATACTTAGGAATCAATCTAACAAATGAAGTAAAATATCTCTACATTGAAAATTACAGTCATTTGAAAAATGAGATTGAAGAGAAAATGGAAAAATATCCCTTGCTCTTGGGTAGGAAGAGCCAACACAGTGAAAATGACCACACTCACAAAGCTGTTATACAGATTTAATGCAATCCCAATCAAAATACCAATAGCAATACCTCACAGAATTAGAGAAAACATTCTTAAAATTCACTTGGAATCAAAAGAGACAATAGCAAAAATAATTCTAGGCAACAAAGGCAAGCAAAGGGGCATCACAATCCCTGACTTGAAATTATACCACAAAGCTACTGTGATAAAAACAGCATTGTATTGGGGGGGGGAAACAGACCTGAGGATCAATGGAACAGATTAGAAGATCCAGAAACAAGTCCAAACACATTCAACCACCTTATCTTTGACAAAGGGGTCAAAATGTTCACTGGAAGAAAGATAGTCTCTTTAATAAATGGTGCTGGAAAAACTGACTTTCCACATGCTGAAAACTAAAACTAGACCCATGTCAACCATCATGCACTAAACTAAAATAAAATGGATCAAAGATCTAAATGTTGAAACAGAAACACTACATGTGCTGGAACAGAGAATAGGTAGAACTCTTGAAGACACAGGTGCAGGCAAAGACTTTATGAACAAAACCCGATCACACAGGAAATACTACAAAGAATCAACAACTGGGGCCTCACCTTGTTAAAAAGATTTTTCACAGCAAAAGAAATCATTACCAGAGTGAAGAGACAACCCACAGAATGAGCAAAAAAATCTCTGCTAACTGGTCCTCAGACAAAGGATATCTAATATCTAATATCTAGAATAAGGTGTCTAATATCTAAAATAAGGAACTCAAAAAAATCATACCCCCCAATTTAAAGACTCAGTTGAAAAGTGGGCATCTGAAATAATGGACACTTCTCAAATGAAGAAGTAGAAATGGCAAATAAATACATGAAAAAATGTTCAACATCAATTGTTAATATAGAGGTGGAAATTAAAACAATGCTGAGATTCCATCTCACTCCAGAACTAATGGCTATTATCAAGAAATCAGCCAATAACAAATGCTGGAGGGGCTGTGGGGAAAAAGGACCCCTTCCCTACTATTGTGCAACCACTATGGAAATCAATATGGAAATGCCTCACAATACTAAATCCAGAGGTTCCATTTGACCAACCTATTCCCCTTCTTGGTATCTCCCAAAAGAATTAACAACATCATATACCACCATGACATATGCACACCCATGTTTGTACTGGCACAGTTTGTAATAACTAAATCCTGGAATGATCCCAAATGCCCATCAACTGATGAATGAAGAAGGTGGGGTTTTTAATATATATATTAGAGTACTACGCAGCCATAAAGAAGGACAAACTAGACACATTTCTAGGTAAAAGGATGCACCTTGAGATTATACTCTTAAGTGAGACAAATCAAACACACATAATATCGCATTGTTTCTCTGGTGTGAGGAACTGAGAGTGTAAATAAGGACCACAATGTATAGTGGATATTTTGAGCTGGGAAGAACATGCTCAAATGGGAAGGGAAGGAGGGAAGGGCAGGAAAAGAGGGACAAGGAAAAAAAGACCAGAAATGAAGCAAAAACTGGAAAGCTTTTGTAAATAAGGAGAAGAGGAGTCAAAGGGAGGGTAGGGGAATGATAAGAAAAAAGAATTAAAATATACCATGGACAGGTACAAATTTCCTTTGGTGAATGTGGCCATTATGCATATCTACAATGTACCAATAAATTAGAAACTTTCAAAGAAAAAAATAAGTAATAACAATATAATTAAATAAAATAAAGGTATCAGCAGGGTCAGTACAGAAAGAAGACGAAGAAAATGAGGGAAAGAAACATTTTAAATCATGTAGCAAATAAATTGAAAAATTCTGAAGTAGGTATAGGCAAGAAATGATTGAGCAATAAATTTAAAATCTAAATAAGCAGATATGAAAGCAAAAATACATAAACACGAAAGAAAACAAAACTCATATTTCACAGAGTAGTTGCTTCTGTAAAATGAGACCACAAAGCTGAGGGTATAGTTCAGTGATAAAGCACTTGGCTGGTGTGCGTCAGGCCTTGGGTTTGGTGCCCAGAACTAAAATAAGTAAGTATATAACATATTTAAAAATAGGATGTCACTTATAGAAATAAGAAATCAGGGAAGATATAGTGAATTGAAGCACGAGTTGGAAAAGCTCAGCAGAAGAAATAAAATGAAAGCCATTACATAAATTAAAGCTGTGTGTGATAAAGTGACTCCATAATTTATCATCCAAATTTGGACAGAGTTTGGTTCTATTAATAACCCACCAAAAGCACTTGTAAAAATTAGGATGCCCTGGGCAAAGTGGAACCTATGATTACTCATGTTTCTACTGTAGAATAACTGTGAGTACTTTAATGTCTTACTGATAATTTGTTTCAACCTGCATAAAGAAACTTATTATGGGATGATTGATTGATTGGCTATTTGATCTCTTGGGTTCTCAATTGTTTTTCTTACACTAGCATGACCAATATATTCAATATATTTTGATGGCTTTACTTCCCTGAGGGTAGATTGGTCTTTCCTTCAAATTTTCAGTTATCTCTCAGCTGACTCTGAATCTTCTCATTGGGAAATGGTCATTGTCTGTGATGTCCTTCCCAAGAAAGTGCTATGTGGTCCATATTTTTACACATGTGCGCACACACACACACACACACACATACCCCCCATATATTATATACTTGTGTGCAAACTAAGAAATTTAGCTTCAAACATGAAAAATGTTGTCTGCCACACACCCTTTACTTTGGTACCCTATTATTTACATCCACGTCATTTTTCTCTCTTCTTCTAATAGGTATGTGTAATACTTCTTTTTGTATCTTTTTAATATCTATCTATCTATCTATCTGTCTGTCTGTCTATCTTGTTTTGCTGAACCATTTGCAAGTAAGATGGAGATTTTCCACCCTTTTAACCCTAAGTACTTCAGTGTGAATTTTCTGAGAACAATAATGTTCTCACATAATTACACTACAATAATCAAAATCAGGAAGCTTGACATTAGTATAGAACTATTATCTAACACATGATCCACCTTCAGATTTTATCTCAGTGATATTTTATAGTGATTCCCCCCACACCATTATTCATTTCAGTCATACATTTTATTTACCTTCCATGTCTATTTAGTCTCCTAACTAAACCAGAATATTTCCTTGGCCTCTGACCAGTCCCTTGCCTCTTTGGTGTTTACATTTTTGAAGAGTAAGGGCCAGTGATTTTTTTGAATGATCTGCAGCCTGGCGTTTGTCTTTTTTTCCTTATGGTAAAATTCAAGTTATGCTTTCACAGCAGTCATATTACAGAAGTGATGATGCCTTTGTCAGTGCATTGTATCTGAGATACATGTCAATTTTTTTTTCCATTATTAGTGACATTCACTGATCAGTTGGGACTGATAAGGATGACAACTTCTAGGTTGTCCACTGCTGTAGGTACTATTTTTCTTTTTATAGTGAATAAGTAATGATGAGAAGGTACTTTTGGATGATTTAAATATACTATTTCTTATCAAACTTTCATGTACCAGTTTTAACAAACATGAATGAATCACACCCGAATCAATTACTACTGTAATGCTTGCCCAATTATTCCTTCTACTTTTCTGAGTTGGCATTCTATTATAAGAAAGAGCTTCCCATTCCCCCTCTCTTGTATATGCATGTGTATATGTGTGTATTATGGCTTGTACCTAGTTATCCCCACAAAGCCTCCTGTGGTCATAGGTGGGGAGTGTCGAAGGTGGCTGGATTAGAGCGTGTGAATGTGGGTTAAGAGTGTAATACTGGGAAGGTGAGAAGGGTGAGTAATGGAAGCCCCATTGGTATCTTGATATCTTCCCAAAAGAATTAAAAACACCAGAGACCACCCTCAGTGTGGCTGGCACCACCCAAATGAGTATCCTAGATGAGATAACAGGGAAAGGGAGACTGCTTCTGTTACTGATGCTGCTGCTGCTTTGCTGTCTCTTACCTGCTTGCCATGGGCTATTTCGTCCCTCTGCCACGCCACCCTGCCTTGGATCCAGCCAGCTATGAATTGAAACCTCTACAAACTGTGAACAGAAGTAAACATTTCTTCAACTTCAGTGTCAGATACTGTATTTTGTCCCAGTAATACCAAAAGTAATTAAGACGGTATCTAAGTGTGTGTTTTAAGGTGGATTCATAGATTCTTAATTTATTTCATGAATTAAAAGTTTTGCTCCCATTATTCGCTCTAATGGTAAAATTGCCCCAGATCTTGTCTATGGGAGCCCCTTCAAGCCAGCCCATTAGTCCTTTTGGCATGGCTTTATCATTTCTTGTACACTTAAAAAAACTTCTTCACACAATAATATATCCCAGGCTCATCTTATACTTTCTTTGTCTCAGTCATAGATACAGTCAGCCTTCCAAGGAGCACTGCACCTTTTTGGAGGAAAATGTTATTTAACAACTCAGATGTGCATTCTAGGTGTGCTTATTGTCACTCAGATATAGTTGCTTTTAGGCTGTACTGTGGGACAAAACTAAAAATATGTATATTTATATATGAAAACATCCTGCTGATATCTCCTCTCCAAGCTCATTCTAGCATTGCAGCATTCATTTTTGCTTTTTCCTTTTCCATGTTTGTAGCTCTCTATTTTGTAAGTGAGAGCCTGGACCTCATTATCCTCAATATTAATTTGCCAACTCCAATAATATATTCAGAATTGATAACCTATCAACATTGCAAAAACCAAATGGACTGAGATAAGAAAGTAAAAATAATTGTTCAAAAGTCACCCAAGTTACGTCCCTTTTGCAATAATTTGTTACATCTGGATTTTAAGTCACATTTAGTCTTTCTTTACATTTAGTCTTTCCTTATTAAGGAATTTATTTATGTTTTCTTGTTTGTGTAGTTAAATTTTTACATTTAAATCTCTGATCTATTTGAAATGTATTCTTGTGTATGCTGTAAGATATGTATGTAATTATATATTTGTTCTAAATGGTTCTGCAATGGTCTCCGTTACTTTTTTCATGACTGAGACAAAATACCCAACACCCAAAGTTAAAGGAAGAAAGTATATTTTGGCTGATAGCTTCTGTAGGTTCCAATTCGTAGCTGGCTGGCTCCGAGGCAGGGTGGCGCAGCAGAGGGGCGTCGCAGAGGAGAAATAGTTCATGGTGGGCAGAAGAGAGCAGAGCACCGAAGTAGCAAAGAAGCAACAAGCAGCAAGTAACCAGCACTGAGAGACCCTCTTTATGTCCCTTATGTTTTACCCGGGCTTCATGCCCTTAGGGTAGGTAGTACTCCTGCCCATGGTGGGCTTTTCTACTATCCATGCCTAGAACTATGCTGAACCAGTCAGTGGAATAATTTAGTAATCACACATCCCTGATCCCAGCATCACACACTCTAGATAGACACCTCTGAAAAGCCTCACTTACAACTGCATGATGCTGTCTGTGGGGGGACAGCGAGACACAAACCATTACATCGATTATTCCGTACCATTTACTAAAAAGTCCATCCTTGTCTCCATGACTTGACATGTCATTTTACTATATAGTAAATTTCCATATATATTTTGGCCTATTTCTGAACCTTGTATTATATTCTATTATTGATCTATTCGTGTGACAGTGTCAGAGTATTGTAGTTGTTAAGGTTTTATTTTATATTTTATTATCTGGTATGGCTGGTCTCATCTTACAGCTTTTCTTTTATATGTTTTCCTGACTAATTTTACATGTTATTCTTCCATAGGAACTTTAACAACAACAACTTAGCTAGTTCCTTTAAAAAGCTATTAGTATTGTCATTGAGATTGCATTCAATTTGTGTATCAAGTTTGGGAAAAAAGACATCTTTATGATATATAGTCATCCTGTCCTAGAATAGCGATGTCTTTCTAGATTCCCCAGTGTATATTTTAAAATTCCTTAAAGAGACTTTGCACATGTCTTGTAAATTTGATCTATATTTATTTTCTTTGTTGCTATTAAAGGAGATTTCTTTACCGTATATCCTTGAACTGTTAGTTATTATATTTGTACTTGAAGGTTATCAATTTCTACATGTAATTTTATTTAATTCTTCTATTTTTTATTTTAAACAACAAAAAAACAAGGTAATAGGAGAGTAACAATGGTTAAAACATTGCATATTGTTATCTTTAAATTAGTTACTCAGAGGAGGGCTGGGGATATAGCTGAGTGGCACAGTGCTTGCCTAGAAAGTGCAAGGTCCTGAGTTTGATTCCTGGTACAAAAAAAATAAATTAGTTACTCAAAGTATAATATATAGGTGTTTAATTGTCCAGACAGTATTAGCACAAACCTTTCTTTTCAATGCACTAAGAGAAATTAGTAGTATAACTATCTTAACTATCTTGTGTATATATATTCCCTTCCTTCTTTTCTCCTTTCCCCCATCCCAGCTTTTCTTTCCTTTGGAACAATTTCTTCTCATTGTACAATATATGCTGTACAGTTTGGTTCCTATTTATTCTTTCAGCTTCTTACATTAGGGAGACAATACAGTATTTGTACATGTGAGTCTGATTTATTTCACTTATGAGTATAGTTGCATCCAATTACCTATAAAAGTCTCCAGTTTGTCCTTCTTTATGTCTGAGAGTACTCCATTGTATAAAAAGACCACATCTTTTTTATCTATTCCTCAGTTGATGGGCATTTCATTTGTTTCCAAGATTTAGCTATTATAAATGGTGCTGCTATAAACGTGGCTGCATATATATCACTGTGGTACAATGCTTTTAATTCTTCTGGGAAGATACCCAGCAGGGGAATAGCTGGGTCAAGCAGAACCTCCAATCCAATTTTCTGAGGAATCTCCACACTGATTTCCACAGTGGCTGACCCAGTCTACAGTCCCACCAGCATGGAGAAGGGCTCCTTTTCCCCCACATCCCTTTCTGTATGTAATTTTGTATCCTGACACTTAATTGAATTTTCACTGCTTACACATACATATGCATTATCATTAAGAATCTTATTTTAGAAGAGCTACTGAAAATAGCAAACAAATACAATCAGCTCAAACCTAAGTCTTCTCTGTGTACATAAATCATTTTTAAGTATTGTTTTATTTTCAAGGAGGCTCATAACTTCTTACACATTATTTGGAATTATTCATCAACTATAATGTGGTCATTATGCAGACTAATTTTTCCATACTAGCTCCTTACAAATCAACTAGAAAAATCTAAAGCAAACAGTTACTGTGGGGAGGAAAGAATGAGAGATTGATCAATGAATATTCAAGTTATAGGCAGACAAGAGTAAGAAATTCTGATGTGCTGTTGCATCGCAGGGTAATTATAGATAATGTACAGCAGATTTCAAAATCTAGCAGGGGTTTGAATGTTTTCAGCATGAATAAATAATAAATGTTTGAAGATACTGGTATCTTTAACTTAAGTTAAACATTACACAATGTATAATACCTGTATCAAAAAAAGTAAGTCGTTTAGAGCCTACTTGTGAAGGTAAGTCCCTCATATATATATGTATAAATATAGGTGTACACGTACACACATACATGCACAGACACACACGCACACACACACACACTTGACTGGCAGTTCAAGGCATTACACAGAAAAAACTAAATGAGTTATTGCAGCACAAGAGGTCAAAGTAGGGAGGAAACGGGATGGAAGAGGTCTCAGAATGGATAGAACTACCGTCAGTCCTGAAGGTGATTACTGCTTCAGAATGTCAGTTAACAAATACATAAGACAAGGACCGAGGAGAGGGTCCCCTCAGCATGGCTTCCTCTGGTCAGCTGTGTATGGGAGAAGAAAAGCAGAAACCTGGACTAAAGAAAGAGTCAGCGGGTGGTAGATTCTTTTTTTTTTAAATAAAAGTACAAAAACATATTAACAAACAGACACCAATTAGCATAAAAAATAGTACAATCACAACTGATCTATAGACAAGGTGACATGATCTCAATGGTGGTTATTGTTTTATCCATTGATATCTTTGAAGTGTAAATATATGAACCCATATACAGACATGCAAAACAGAAAAACACACACACAAAAAAACCAAAGACAGAAAACAAAACAGGCAAACAAACAAACAAACAAAAAAACCACCAATAGTTGCTGCTTTGCATATTGATATCTTCAAAGTGTGTGTTCAGGATAACACATATAGACATACAAGATTGATCAAATAACCCGTCATCAATTATTGCTTAGCATTAAGTGATATAATACAATAGTAGAACCATGTTAGCCCTCCTGCATATATGTATATTCATATATACATACATACATTTCTGTCTCTTTCTTTTCTCCTTTCCCTCGTCCCATCTGTTCTTTGTTTTTGACCAGATTTCCTTCATGTCTCTTAGTTTATATTCCCACCCTCGGGTTCTTACACCAGTGATACAATACGTTGCCTGTACATGTATCGCTGATTTATTTCACTTATGAGTATGGACTCCAGTTTTGACCACTTGCCTACAAAGTCCCCAAAACTGTCTTTCTTTATAGCTGAATAATATTCCATTATATAAAAATGCCACAA
>PVLD010014644.1:15644-51680 GCA_004027595.1 Dinomys branickii | reverse complement strand
TCATATCACTCTGATATATGTGCACCCATGTTTATAGCAGCACAATTTGTAATAGCTAAAATGTGGAAGCAACCCAAGTGCCCATCCACAGAAGAATGGATTAAAAAATTGTGGCATTTTTATATAATGGAATATTATTCAGCTATAAAGAAAGACAGTTTTGGGAACTTTGTAGGCAAGTGGACAAAACTGGAGTCCATACTCATAAGTGAAATAAATCAGCGATAAATGTGCAGGCAACGTATTATATCACTGGTGTAAGAACCCGAGGGTGGGAATATAAACCAAGAGTCATGAAGGAAATCTGTTCAAAAACAGAGAACAGATGGGACAAAGAAAAGGAGAAAAGAAAAAGACAAAAATGTATGTATGTATATAGGAATATATATGAATATACATATGTGCAGGAGGGCTAACATTGTTCTACTATTGTATTATATCACTTAATGCGAAGCAATAATCGATGACAGGATATTAGATTAATAGTGTATATCTGTATGTGTTATCCTGAACACACACTTCGAAGATATCAATATGTAAAGCAGCAACAAGCGGTGTTTTTTGTTGTTGTTGTTGTTGTTGATGTTGTTGCTGTTGTTGATGTATGCCTGTTTTCTTTCTTGTCTTTGGATTTTTGGTTTTTGTGTTTTTTTTTCTGTTGTTGAGAGGATTAACTGTCTGACTAAATTTGCATGTCTGTATATGGGTCCATACATCTGCAATTCGAAGATATCAATGGATAAAGCAATAACCACTGTTGAGACCATATCACCTTGTCTATAGATTAGTTGTGATTGTACTATTTTCTATGATAATTGGTGTCTGTTTGTCAATATGTCTTTGTACTTTTATGTTTCTAAAATTAAAAAAAAAAAACAAAGACAATATGTTACTGGCATTAGAACAGACATATGGAGCAATGAAATAAACGTTAAGAGTCCAGAAACTAATACTTACATTTAGGTGGACTGGTTTTTTTTTTTTTTTTTTTTTTTTTAGTCCCATACCGTTCAACAAGCCTGTTCAGAAAATAGACAACCAAATTGGGACCAGAATAACTGAATATTCACTTACAAAGAAATGTATTGGAGCACAACCTTTGATCATATGCAGAAATTAATAAAGTAGATCATGGACCACAGTGTAAGTGTGCTAAAACTATAGAAGTCTTAGTAAGAAACATACAAGTAAATCTTCATACTTTAAGTTAGAAAAATGTTTTCTTACCATGATGGCAAAACCATAAACAATAAAAGAAAAGACAATAGGTAAATTGAACTTCATCGAAGAGCATCTTTAGGAAAGTAGAAGTTAATTCAGAGAAGGTGAAAATATATCTGGCAGATCATATAACTGGTAAGGGATGTGTAGCAAGAACACGCAAAGAACTCCTGCAACTTAATAGTAAAAAGACTTATTTAAAAATGGGCAAGATATTTGAGCAAATACTCCTCCAAAGAAAATATACAAATAACCAGTGACATACAAAGATATGTACAGCTTTGGCCACAAGAAACCTTACATCAAAACCACTGCATACTCACCAGTATGGCTACAGTCAAAAAGAAAGGTAACAAGAGTTGATGCAGATATGGAAAAGCTGAAATCTTCATATATCGCTCTGGAATGTAAAACGGTGTCACTGCTCTTTGAAAAATAGTTTGACAGTTCCTCAGAGTGGTAAAGATGGATGTACCTTATGCTTTACCAATTCTAATTTTGGATACCCACTCAAGGGAAAATAACATGTATCCCACTCAAAACTTGTATGCAAACATTCATAAAACATCATTCATATTATCCAAAAATTGCAAACAACTTCAAATGTTCATCACCTGATATGTACACGTAAAATTTGGTCTATCTATACAATGGGATATCATTTAGCAATAAAAAACAACTAAAGTACTGACACATGATTAAACATAGATGAGACCAGGTGCAGTGGTGCACACCTGTAATTCCAGTACTGTGGCGAGAGGGCCCCTGAGAGTTTGAGGCCACACTAGACTACAATGTGGGTGCAAGACCATCCTAAACTGTGTAGTGAAACCCTGTCTAAATAGACAAAAAAAAAAAAAAACCTTGAAAATTTTATGTTAAGTGAAATAAGCTAACCAGAAAAAAGCTACATATCATATGATTCCATTTATATAAAATTTCCAGAATAGTCATTCTCTGTAGAGGAAGAAATAAATTAGCAGATAGGTTGGAAAAAATAAAGAACAGCTGGTAATGGGTATGACATTTCCTTTGGAGTGATAAAAAATGTTTAAACTCGATTGTGGTAATGGTTATACAATTTTGTTACTATATGAAAAACTTCTGAAGATATATTTTAGGTGGTTTATAGGATATGAAGTAAAAATCACCAGCCCAGGATTCTAAAATAAGATATTCTTAACCTGAGACTGTAAATGCCTTCTTAAACCACTTACAAGTACTTTCGTACATCAAATGGGTAAATTTTGCAGTAATTTTGCTCATCAGTGAAATAAACATGTACTATATTTAGTTGAATCTTTTATAAACTAAAAAAGCTAAATTTTAGGTTATATTTCTTATATATTAAATTCATTTATTACAGTGTAGGAAAATATATATAATTCATAGAAAATTTATTCCAAAATGACACCAGCAAATGGCAGAATATCAATATTTAATTCATCTAAAATATATGTGGCTTCCTTAGACATCATCTTTTTTAATTTTAAAGAAAAAAATAACAACAACAACAACAAAGACAAAAACAATAAAAATGATGAAGAATGTCAAAACAAGATGATAGGCATTAACAATGGTTGTTATATTACCTATTGCTACCTTCAGCAAAGTTGCTCAGACTACCAGATGTAAGAATGCAAGATTGATCAACCCATTAAAGAGAATAAAAACTAATTTTAAAAACATTAGAAATAATACAGATCTTCACTAAACAAGATGGTAGGAATTCAACAGTGGTCATTATATTGTATATTGTCTCCAAATTAGTTGTACAGATTATCAAATATAAGCATGCAAACTGATCAAAAAATTTAAGCATTAATTGTTCCTTTCAACAAACCAACAGACATCAGCAGTACAATTATCCCAGCTATCCATGTATATACACCTATATTTTTCCCCTTTCTTTTCTTTCCTTTCTTTCTTTCTTTCTTTCTTTCTTTCTTTCTTTCTTTCTTTCTTTCTTTCTTTCTTTCTTTCTTTCTTTCTTTCTTTTTCTTTCTCTTCTCTTTTCCCGCATTCTAGCTGTTCACTCCCTTTGAGCAATTTCTTTCCCTTTCACAATATCTATTGCACCTTTTGGGTTTTATTTACTCTTTCAGGTTCTTACGCTAGGGAGACAATATGATGTTTACAAATGCAGGTCTGATTTATTTTACTTATGAGTATCATTTCTAGTTCCATCCATTTACCTATAAAAGCCTCAAGTTTATCTTTCTTAGAGCTGAGTAATATTCCATTGTATAAAAATACCACATATTTTTATCTATTCCTCAGTTGATGAGCATTTGGGTTATTTACAAGATTTAGCTATGACAAATTGTGCTACTATCAACATGAGTGCACATATATTGCTGTGATGTGATGTTTTCAGTTCTTCTGGAAAAACACCCAAAAGAGGAATAGCTGGGTTGAATGGGAACTCTAATCCTAGATTTCTGAGGTTTCTCCACACTGATTTCCAAAGTGGTTGTACCAGTCTACACTCCTACCAACAGTGGAGAATGGTACCTTTTTCCCTACAGACCCACCAGCATTTTTGTTATTGGCTGATTTCTTGATAATAGCCATTCTTTCTGGAACGAAGTGGAATCTCCATATTGTTTTAATTTGGATTTCTCAAATGACCAATGATGTTGAACATTTTTTCACTTATTTGTTTTCCCATTCTTCATCTAAGAAGTGTATATTTATCTCAGAGACTCGTTTTTGGATGGGGTCTTTGATTTTGGGGTGCCTCATTTTTAAGAATTCTTTAGGTGTTCCCAATAGAAGTCCTTTGAGGACAGCTGGCTAAATTTTTTCCCAATTCATGGATTTTCTTTTTACTCTGTTGGTGATTACTTTTTATGGGCAAAAACTTTTGAATAAGATGGGATTCCAGTTGCTGATTATTTGAGATATTTCCCATGCAGTTTGGTTTGTATGATCTCTCTGCCTACCCCTATGTCTTCAGGATTTCAACCTATTTTCTCTTCCAGTAGATTCAGTATTTCTATTTTAATATTTAGAACTTTGACCCATTTTGGCTAGTTTTAGTCTTTGGCATGTGGAGAGCCAGTTTTTCCAGCACCATTTATTTAAAAACCTGCCTTTCTTCCAGTGAACATGTTTGGCTCCTTTGTCAAAGACAAGGTGGCTCAGGGTGTTTGTGGTTGTGTCTGCATGTTCTAATTTGTTCCACTGATCGTTACGTCTGTTTATTCCTAGTACCACGCTGATTTTACTACAGTAGCTTTGTAGTATAATTTCAAGTCAGGGATTTTGATGCCTTTGTTGCCCAGGATTGCTATTGCTATTCCAGGTCTCTTCTGGTTCCAAATGAATTTTAGGAATGTTTTTCCTAGATTTGTGAGTTATTATAATGGTATTTCATTGGGATTTCATTGAATCTGTACAACAATATTGGGAGTATGGCCATTTTCACAATATTGGTTCTTCCTATCCACGACAAAGGAACATCTTTGCATTTCCTCAAATCTTCAATCTCCTTTTATCAGAGTACTGTAATTTTCACTGTATAGATATTTTACTTCCTTTATTATATCGATTCCTTAGTATTTCATTTTTTGGATGCTATTGTGGTTTCCCTAACTTCTCTCTCAGTGGTGTTGTTTGTGTACTTTTTATGCAGCTATGCTACTGAATTTGGTTATTAAATCTATAAGAATTTTGGTTGAGTTTTTGGGTCTTCTACCTAAAGTATCAGGTCATCTGTGAATAATGATAATTTCACAACTTCCTCTCCTATCCTTATTCCTTTTATTTGTCTCTCTTGTCTAATTGCTCTGCCTAGTGTTTCCAAAATTATATTGAATGGCAGTGATGATAGTGGACATCCTTGTCTTATTCCTGATTTTAGAGTAAAAACTGTCAGTTTTTGTCCAATTTAGTGTGATATTGACTGCCAGTTTGTCATAGATGGTTTTTATCAGATTGAGGTAAAGCCCATGTATTCCTGTTTTCTATAGGGTTTCTATCATGAATAAGTGTTGGACTTTATCAAAAGCTTTTACTGCATCTGTTGAGATGATCATGTGTTTTTTGTCTTTGGCTCTATTGATATGCTGTATTACATTAATTGATTTGCATATATTGAACCATCCCTGCATTCTTGGGATGAATCCCACTTGGCCATGATGTATATTCTTCTTCATGATTTGTTATATTCTATTTATCAGTATTTTATTGAGAATTTTTGCAACTATGTTCATTAGGAAGATTGGCCTATAATTTTCTACTTTTGTTTTGTATTTTTCTGGTTTTTGTGTCAGGGTAATATTTGCTTCCAGGAATGAATTAGGGAGAATTCCTTCCCTGTGAATGTCATTAAAGAGTTTGAGAAAAATCGGCATTAAATCTTCTCTAAATTTCTTGTAGAATTCAGCTGTGAATCCATCAAGACTTGGGCTTTTCTTTGTTGGTAACATTTTTATTACATTTTCAATTTCATTCGCTGATATAGATTTATTCAGAATTTTTATATCTTCTTCATTCAACTTGAGTAATTCACATGTATCTAGAAATCTGTCCATTTCCTCTGTGTTTTCCATCCTATGAGAGTAAAGATTTTTGAAGTAGGTATTGATGGTCTTCTGAATTTCTATAGGATTTGTATTGATTTCATCCTTTTCATTCCTTATCGCATTAACTGGAGGTTTTTCTTTGCCTTTTTGATAAGATTGGCTAGGGGTTTATCAATTTTATTTATTCTTTCAAAAAACCAACTCTTTCATTCATTAATTCTTTGTATTGTTGTCTTAGTCGCTGCTACACTACTTTCTGTTCTGATCTTCTTAATTTCCTATCTTCTTTGGTCTTTGTGCTTGACTTGCTCTTTTTTTTCTAAAAGCTTGAGGAGTAGTATAAGGTTGTTTATTTGTGCTCATTTGTTTTCCTGATGTGGGAATTCACTGCTATAAATTTCCCTCTGGGGAATGCTTTCATTGCATCCTACAGGCTCTAGTAAGTTGTATCTGCATTTTCATTTGATTGTAAATATTGTTTAATTGCTTCTTTAATTTCATCTGTGATGCATTGGTTGTTCAGGAAGGTGTTATTTAATTTCCATTTGTTTACAGAATTTTGTGATTTCTTTTGTCAATAATTTCCAGTTTCATTACACTCTGGTCCAATAGTATGCATGGCATAACTTCATTTCCTTTGCATTTATTTAAGCATATTCTATGGGATAGTATATGGTCTATTTTAGAAAACATCACATGTGCAGCTGAGAAGAATGTGTATTCCAATGCTGTTGGGTAGAACACTGAGTAAAAGTCTACTAAGTCCATTTGTTCACAAGTTTGGTTTAGTTCTGTTATTTCTTTGCTGATTTTCTGTCTAGTTGATCTATCTCTTTGTGACAATGGAGTATTAAAATCTCCTGTTATGATTGTGTTGCTACTTATTTCATTTTTCCTGTCTATTAAAATTTGTTTTATATAGTTGGGTGGTCCTATATTTAGTGCATATATATTTATGATTGTTATTTCTTCCTCTTGAAGTTTTACCCTCATAAGTATGTAGTGACCTTTTTATCTCTTTTTATTATTCTTGGTTGGAAGTTCACATTGTTTGCAAGCAGAATAGCTACCCCTGCTTTTTTTCCGGGTTCCTATCACTTGGGGTATTGTTTTCTGTCCTTTGAATATCAGCCTATGAATTTCCTTTTGAGGTAAATGTATTTCTTGTATACAGCATTTTGTTAGATTTTATTTCTTGATCCACTCTGCCTGTCTGCTTCTTTTGATTGGTGAATTGAGGACCTTTACATTAATGGTTATAACTGATATGTATTGGCTTACCTTTGTCATGTTATTTTCCTGCTGTTGGTTCGCTACTTTCCCTCTCTGTCTAACTGCTTGCTTTGCCTTGTGGGTCCTTTGTATTGTTCTTGTAGTTGTGGTCATTTTTATCTCTTTATAGAATATCTTTCTGTACTTTGCAGGGTTGGTTTAGTGATCATGAATTTCTTCAGTTGTTCTTTGTCATGGAAATATTTTATTTCTCCATTAATTTTGAAGGATAGTTTTGCAGGGTACATCCATCGGGTTGGAAATTGTTTTCTTTCAGGACATAAAATGCTTCACTCCAATCTCTTCTTGGGTTGATGATTTGTATTCAGAAATCTGCCGTGATTCTGATGGGCTTTCCTTTATAGTTGATCTGTTTTTTCTAACAGCTTTTAGTATTCTGTTCTTGTGCTGAATTTCTGGGATCTTGATTATTATATGTCTGAGTGTATATTTATTTTTGTTATGGCTAATTAGAGTTCTATATGTCTCATTTAACTGTATGTCAGATTCTTTTTCTTTGGAAATTTTCTATCACTTCTGTAAATATTTTTTATGTGATTTGTGTTGACTCTTAATGTTTCATTGACATCTATTAGACTTATATTATTTTTCTTTACATCATCTTGCAGCTATTAAATTGTAATTTCCTAGTTCCTTGTTATTTTTAAGAGCTCTTTCCTTTCATGATCATTGGCTGCCATGCTCTCTTCAAGGTCTGAGAGTCTATCTTCAGTTTTGTTCAAGTAGTTTTTCCAGCTTTCAGTGGAATTTTTAATTTTCTTGGGTATCTCTTTGAGTCACTTTTGTGCATTCTAATTCTTTCCCATATTGTTCCTTCAAGGTTTCTGTCATTTTTCCATGCTCCTCTATCTTTTTATCTATGTCTTCTTTAGATGTGCTGAGTAATGCTTTAATTATTGTTGTCATTTCTTCTTTTACCTGAGAGATTATTTCTGATATGATTTCTTCTAAGGCTGGGGGAGTTGTTTCTTTACCTCAGTTGCTATCATTTCAGAAATCTCAGATGTGTGACTTATAAGTTCTTCTATATAAACATCTTCTGGACTTGTTCTGGGTAGTGTGGAAGTCTGAGGTAGAATTTTGCTCCTTTGTTGTGTCAGTTTTGAAGATCTTGAAGTTCCTCAGAGTTTAGCATCACTCACACAATGGTATGGGGGTGTGGGGCACAGCTCACTGAGGCTTCTGAAGCTGTTCAGGGCTCAGCATGGCTCCCAGGATGGTGAGGGGTGCAGGGCACATTCACTGAAGCTCCCCATTGTTCACAGGGGCTCCCATAAGGTATGGGGAGTGGGGTATGGTCTCCAAGGCTCCCAAAGCTGTCCAAAGCTCAGCATGGCCCCTGTGATGGTGTCCTTAGACCTCTTTTATAAGCAATGAGTCAACTTACACCACATAGGAGAGGAAAAGGCCAAGCCTTTCAGTTAAAGTTTACAAAGTATATTTGGCCCATGGTTTATGTCCTTAGAGGGGCCCCAAATTAAAGTTTTAACATTGCCTCCAAGTATGTTTGTAACACAGCCACAAAGGTGTGCAGGCAACCTGTTAGGATTAAATGATGTTTACCATATATCTTGGATGGTTAATTTGATGTCAACTTAATTGAGACCCAAGAAGTGCAGACATTTGACTAAGTATTCTGGCTGTGCCTGCGAGAGTGTTTCTGGGTGAGATTAACATCTGAATCGGCATATCAAGTAAAGCAGTAGATTGATCATTCATGAGCTCCAATCATTCTCTTATGAGGAGATTTAGCCAATCAAATGAAGACCCGAATAGAGCAAAAAAGCTGAGAGAGAAACCTTCATGCCTGAATTCTTTGTATGAGCAAAGATACTTCTAAAAGTTTTATTAGTGTATGTTTGTCATATATAATAATAAATATCCTAATGGTGCACCTCAATATCTCAGGAAAACAAGAACTTCCTAAATAAAGGCTAGTACAAGGAAGGAAATCATAAAGATCAGAGCAGAAATTAACGAAATTGAGACTAAAAGAATACAAATGATTGATGAATCAAACAGACGATTCTTTGAAAAAATAAGCGACCTTCACACACAGATTAAAGCTTCAACTCTCTTGTGTTGTCAGGACTGCATGCTTCCAGACTGGAGTTTATACCATGGGCTTTGCTGGTTCTTAGGCTTCAGGTCACCATTACATATTAGCTCTTGTTTTACTCCAAATTACTGACAACCGTTCTTGGGACATCTAAACTTGCACAACTGGAGAATACTATTAGTTCTGTTGCTCTGAAGAACACTGACTAATACAAATTTTTTATTTTGTGCTTTTATATCAAATTATAATCCCTATAATATCTGTAGATAAGTATGTTGTTTTGCTTTTTGATTGTATTAAGAGTGTATACCATAAACTGTTATAGGTGTTCAACACATTTTCATTAAAATGACTGTATAATACCCCACAATATCTGTTTTCTTATTTTGGATTCCTTAGAAGTTTCAATCTCTAAGAGTCTTATGAATAATGGTAACAGTTCAACTTTCAGCTTTGAGAAGCTCTTTTGCAAAAATCTAAATGACAAATCAGAACACTTACCTGCCCATTAACTCACATTGATTTGGTTGGACTCAAACTCTTACTTGTGCCTTGGAGTAGTTATAAGAATGTTAATGGCCATCTTTCCTACCTTTATTTTTTAATAAGATCTATATGAGAATCAAATAAGATATATAGAAAACACTTTTAAAGCTAATATTTAATAATGTTAAATTTTTACAGTGTTTAAGTAGTTGTGTGTTATATTTTAGCATTAACTAAAATCTCCCCAATGACAATAGAAAATTTAATGCTCAGTTGAGCTAGAATGAAATCAACACAATAAAATAAAATTGATCCTACTGAAAGTATGTAAAATAAAAAAATGTCTAGTGAGTGGAAAACTTGGAGAAGTTCCAGAGGAAAGCAATGAAAGTGATTAGAGTTGGAAAATAGGATCTATAAATCATTACTAGAGGTGTTGGGAGTTATTTAACCTGAAAGAAAAAGCTACAGGAATGCACCAGATTCATATATCTGAAACTCAAGAGATGGTCAGAGCTGCTGTGACCCAGCCATACCACTGTACAAACAAGGAAATGCAGAATCAGCAAAGATATTTTTAAAGTATTAGTATTGTTTCTGCAAATATCTAACTTATCTCTGTGTTTTCAAAACAGCCACTGGCATCTCTGGGACAAGTGAGGTACTTTGTTAAGTAAGCACTGTGGAGAAAAAGGAGCAGAGTATGATCTGTAACCCCCAAGATTGTGGGGGTTGGTCAAGATATACAGAGAGTTTCAAGATGTCTGGTAGTCTAGAATAAGAGGATGTGCCAAGTCCCTTAGTGAATCTAAGGAAGGGTGATACAGAGTCTACCTTGGAGTCTGAGGGCAGAGACTTCATGTTTCATGAAGGTCTTACCCCTGTTAAGGAGCTTTCTGGGCAGAAGTAGATAGGTGAAGATGCCAAGGGGTGGGGGCGACTGCAGAAAGGCCAGGAAAGACACAGTGAGACTTAGTAATCATCTGGCCATCAAAACACATGGTAGTTTATTGGAAAAATGGATCTTTCCAGTAGCCCTGCAGCTATTATTGATAGAAAATGCATAGCAATTACTGTGTATGACTATGTCATGTAGTAATGTTTAGTCATTTAATAAAGCACCACGTCTTTATTTGTTCTGCTGTATTTTACACAGTAAAGATGAGAGACATATGCTGAAATAAACCATTTTCAATTTTTTGCCTAAAATGCACTGTCATCCTACTGCTGATGGGAAAGACTTTTTGTTACTGCTTTTGTTGTAACTCTGTGTCATTGCTTTTTCTCATGTTTTAATTGGAACAGTTTCTCCAACCTCGAGGCAATCTAATAATAATAATCAAAAAAGCTATCTTCAATACCCACAAAATCAATACCCACAAAATATGGGGGAAAAGCAGCTTGTTGCAGTGCAAGCAGTCACAGAGTGAAACAGGAGTCAGTGTTTTAAGGTTTTCATTTTTGGTGGGGAGGGAAGTTTTAATGTAATTTATTTCATTATTTTCTTCATAAACCTTGGGGGAAAACAGAACAATGTTCAAGGCTTCTTGATGTTTCTTAGAATATTCTCAGCCAATCTCTCAAAGAAGTTGGTCTATAAAGTCTCGAACTTCTATCTGACCACATTTTCGAAGTGTTCTCATTGTATTCTATTATGGGACTGGAAATTCTGTATCAGGAGATGAATTCTCCTGATTGACTTTCCTGTGTGTCCTAATTATAATTATAACCAATTTGTTAGTAGTGGCATGAGGACACAAAAGCTGCCCTTGACCCCTGCTCTCTCTTCCTCGTCTCCATGCACAGAGGTCTATAGTAAATGAAGAATATACATTTGTGCCTGGGGGCTCCCATCTGCTTGTGATTACCTCTGAGCTTGCCTATAGGAAGACATTGGAAAGTCACTGAAAAGCAGGGCAATTTCTCAGCCATTAGTTTAGAAGAACCCTGGCTTCCCAAATATGATTTACAACATGAGCACCCTAACCTAAAAGAAAGTATAAATCTCACTGCCTTGGCTCCGGTCAGGAAACTCCATTGTTAAAGAGTGGATGCATTTAAAACCTAATAGTTCAGGTCATACGCTTTAGCACAGGTCTGCTATTGGCTGCACCTCCCATGGATGTAAAACATATGAGAAATTTAGTCTCATCACATCAGTGAAGACCCATCATTCTGACACCTCTGAGGAGACTGTCTGAGTTCAGAGACTGGCACAAGCTGATCATTCTACCCCAGCAGGGAGATCCCACAATCTAGTCTCTATAATAGAGATGGGTCACCGAAGGTGAGGGTTGGAAGCAGACACCCCTCTCACTTAAACCAGAAGGTGAATAAGTGAGAAGAGCAGTGTAAGTTTATGCCCCCACCCCAAAAATGACTAAGGTTAAAAGAGTCATATGCATATGAACAGGCCATCCAACTAAAGAAATCCTAAAGTACAAAATAAGGCGAAGAGGGAAGAATCAGCCAGGTTAGCAGGCAGGTGCTCCAGAAAAACACATGACTGGATTTACACAGACGTACACCCTCTGTGATATCTCATGTGGATGAGGCTGGATAAAAGGTTGATGAATGGCACCAATCTCATCCCATGATAAATTCTGCTTTGCCTAGGTTGGAACACTCTGTGACTGTTGTACAAGTTAGATTCTTCCCGGGTGATGTGTGAATACGGGGGAAAGGAATTCTTTCCAGCGTAGGTAAGCACTGATCACTGGAGTCTACTGCAGTTGGTAAAATTTCAGCGGAAAGGCCAGGGGCTGGTGAACAATAGTGCAGACACATATGAGGAAGACCAGTGGAGCTGAGCACCACCAGGACAGCGCAGGCAAGTGTTCTCCATGCATCCAGAGAAAGAGATCGCAGAGATCGCCCTGGTAGGCTGACATTCTAGCAACTGTCAGAGTCGTGGTGGCACCAGGAAGTTAAGAGGACAAAGGCTCCCTTCTCATTCAAGTTGTACAGCCTTTAGAGGTCTGTTGGGGTCAAAGGCACTTTACTAATGTTCACTCTGGGGCCCAGACCAAGGGGTATTTCTTCCAGGTACTGCCATATTTGCTCTGTTAGGAATATGAGAAGGTTGTAAGCCATGCACCACCAGCCCTTATATGTCCATCCCACAAATGACATCTGTCACCTCTGCTCATGTTCATTGGTCATAGTAAGTCACATGGCCATACTTAACCCTAAGAGGAGGGTAAAGTACAATACTTTCTTTTGCCCAAAAACTATGTCTAGAAATATTTCATGACCAGCACTAATGATAACCCAAACACAAACATTACCAAGATATCATGGCCCTGGTGGGGGTTGGTCTGTGATGATGATGTGTATAAACAGCTTAGCAGTTGACTGCACCCAATGTGAATGGCAGCATTGCCGTCCACCCCCTGACCTCAGTCCTCCCCTTGTCCTGGGAATAGATTTCAGGTACCATCTTCTATGGTAGCAGGATAACACCCACCTCGAAAATGTCCACATCCTAATGTCCAGAATCTGTGACTGTGTTGCCTTATATGAGCAAAAGGGCTTTCCAGTTGTGACTGAGTCAAGGATCTTGAACTGGGAAGATCATCCTTGATTACAAAGGTGAGTCTAGTGTAATGACAAGGGTTCTTCTAAGAGAGATAGGAGTGTGACTCACAGAAGGGGATGTGCCAGCTGACTGAGTATAAAATTTAAAGACGCTACGTTAAACCTTCAACCAGATGGAATTTAAGCCTGAGATGATCAATCACTCTCTGGGAGAGTTCTTCATCATCTACAAACCTGTGATGCTTGGCTGGCCAGGCATGGGGGACAATTACTCCTTCTGAGGAGCCCATCTTGTCCCCCTCATGTAACCTGTTTAAACTAAAAAGTCACACATCTTTATCTGCCTTGCTAACTTTGCTCCCCTGCTGACTTTAAAAGTGGAGGAAGGGGTCACAAGCCAAAAACTGCAGGTGGTCTTTAGAAGTTGGAAAATGAGAGCAACTATATTTTCTACCAGAGCCTCCAGAAGACTGAAACCCTGCCTGACTATATTTTACTCACTAGAGCACTACAGACTTTTGAACCCCAGAATTATAATCTGTTGTAGTAACAATGGAAAACTAAGACAATGCCCCCAGAAAAAGTGATACGATGTAATTTTCTTTTTTTTCTTTTGTTCTGTCTTCCTGAGGTGTGCGTGATGTGCAATATCAAATGTACAGCCTCAGCTGACAGAGAGTGGAGTGGGCAAAGTTAGATAGCAGGACATACTGCCGCAAAGCTGTAGTGTTGGTATACAGTGAGCTTGAACTCCATTCCCAGTATTCAATCACACTGACCTGGGAAAGTGGGCATCTCCAATGGTCCCACTGCTTAATTACTTTGAAATGAGTAAAACAAGACCCCAAAGACACAATGTATAATATGTTTTCTTGCTTTTCTTCCTTCTAACTATCCCCATCACATGTCCTCATTTCACTCAGCCTCAGTGCCTCTTAATTTCAGTTGACTCCAGCAACAGAGGCCAGAACTGAGCAAGACACTGCTGCTAACAAAACAACTTCAGCTATGGAGCATTACATACTTGTAGCACTAGGAGAAATCCTAAAAGGATGACATGGCCAACCATACACCCAATACTGAAATCTGTTCTTCAACTTCCCTCTAAGCTTCCTGGTCAATGCCTCTGGTGAGAGGGAACTCACTGCCTCTCAAGGCAGGTTTTTCTGCTTTTGAATAAGTCAGAAACTTCAGATCAGTAGAAGCAGAGATTAATTTACTCACTTCATGTGTACTTCTCCTTGATCTTTTTCCATCCCTAGGGATGACTAGGATCATAAAATAGATCCAAACCCTCTCTTAAATAATAAACCTTGAGACTTCCAGAAAGATCATTACTGGATAAGCAGCAGAGAAAGCTCCTTTTGGAAAATCACCACCCAGACACTGGATTATAGCAACATGAGAAAGTCAAGAAGGAGAGAAGTGGGTCCCCTGGTCCCGGGAAGGATTTGAAATGGAGTTGAGGCCATCAGAAAGAGCAAACTGGACCCCTCCTGGAGAAGCAGCTGGGGTGGCTGTCATGGCACAGTTGGAGAAAGAAGAGGTGGAGAAGGAGGAAGTCATCACTCCATGCAAACCCTTGGCCTGCTCCCTCGGTCCTGCACTCACAGCTTTGGCTTTGGAGGCCCATGCTTATGGGGATCTTCTGACTCAGCTGGAGGAGAACAGGGATCCGAGGGCTGTGCCAAAACTGGAATGGAGGGGATACAGCCCGGAGAGGGAGCAGCAGTAGTTAGGAAGTGTTGTGGAGACACAGGCTCAGAGTGCTGACTCCTAGGGCAGAATGCATGGCAGCAGAGCAGCCCCAGCCTCTTCCACCAGCTGTGCCAGCCACAATGTGCATGGACCTGCCCAGGTCCAGCCCCACCCCGTGCACCTCGCCCACCACAGCGGCCCTCTCCTCACCCTCCACTTAATCCCTCAGGGTGTCTAGCCACTCAGAGGCTCCACAGCACCTCCCACTTTGGACTGGAGCCAGCACCATGCTCACCACTACCGCCAGGAGCTGCAGCCCAGAGACACAGAACCAACCTTGGGCAGCATGCACCACATGGTGGTGCCACGTGCTGCCACAGGCCATATTGTCCTGCCCCAGCCCCAGAATCATACTCCCTTGGCCACCACCCCCAGCACTGGCCCCCCAAGATCCCCAGAAGAGGAGCAAGAGCCATGGGTCAGCAAGAGCACCAAGGTCAATGATGAGATGAAGGTCTGAGGCTTGCTACTACTATGAGTACCAAAAAGGACCTCATACCACTTGCAAATATGAACCTTGAATCAACCCATAGAGACAAGATATACAAAAAGCAGCAGTTCTGGAGATTGAGAGATGACAACATACTCTATACAGAAGACTGGAGAAACTCCTCTAATTTTCTCCTAAAACTAATAACTAAACTTAGTACATACCCTGGACTACCTCAGTGAGCACAGGTCGGGGAGACTTCATGTCACTTGTGCCCAGCATCAAAGGATTTGAAATGAAAATTGAAACCCTCACAAAGAGTAAACAAGACTCCTTCTTGAGAAACAGCTCGGGCAGCTGCCATGGCTCAGCTAGAAGAAGAGGAGGAAGAGAAAGAGGGAGTCACCATTCCACACACACCCTCAGCCCACTCTCTCATCCCTAGGATCACAGCTTCAACTTTGAAAGCCCATGCTCACAGGAGCCTCCTGACTCAGCAAGAGAAGAGCAAAATTCTGAGAACTGGAGCAAAACTGGAGCAGAGAAAGCCCAGTCCAGATGGTAACTGGGTAAGCAGCAGAGAAGGATCCTCCCAGAGGATCACTACACAGACACTGGATTATAGCAACATGAGAATGACAAGAGGGAGCGAGGTGGGTCCCCTGTTACCAGGAAGATTTAGAAGTGAGAATCGAGGCGGGGGCTCCCCGAAGGCTACACGAAGACCCTGGGGACCTAGACTGGGCCCCTGGGAGCACCTAGTTGCCACGGAGCCTGGCAGTCCACAGGGGTGAACATTTGGACTCGACCAGACCCCTGAAGGTTTTGAGGGCTTATCAGTGGAGTACTGACCATAGGGTATCTGGTTCCCTGCCTATGTGCTGTCTTTGAGGATGGGGGCTTCTCTACCTAGTGCCATAATAATTTCAGTGCACCCATGTTTGTTATAGTATAATTTGAAGCAGCCATGTGCCTTCCCAATGTGAGAGCCCAAGGGAATAAATAAACCAAAAAGTACAGCTATTATCAGAGGAAAGACAACTGGTTGGGTGGGAGAACAACAGAGATGAGGGTGGAGAAAACTGTTGAGTTAATCAAATGTGCCATTTTTTGTATAACTGAGTAACAAAAGCAAAGATATCATTTTGTAATACAGCATCCATTGTTAAGTCCCCAATATCTCCTCTATAATTGTATATTTCCTTTATTGTTTTTGCATTATTCTGGTTTATAACTGAGTAACAAATGCAAAGATAACATTATGCAATACAGCATCCATTGTTAATTCCCCAGTGTCTTCTCTATAAGTGTCTATTTCCTTTATTGTTTTTATGATACTCTGGTTTATAACTGAGTAACAAATGTGAAGATAATGTTATGTAATACAGCCTCCACTGTCAATTCCCTACTATCTTCTCTATAATTTTGTATTTCCTTATCGTTTTTGTGTTATTTGGGTTTATATTCTTTTATCTTTAAAATAAAATAATTAAAAAATAAAAACAAACCTTGGAAAACCAAGAGCATTTGTGAGATTTAAGAACAAAATTATTTCCCTAGGAAACAATAGCTAAAACACACAAGTGCCTGGGCAGGAATCCCTTCTTCTGATGTTCATTTTAAGTTTACAATCATGAGATGTTTCTGATGGAGTGAATAGAAGAAGACTAAAGCTTGCACAAGTCTCAGATAGTCCACGTCCCAGTGGAAAGATTACCATGGTGCAGGTTGCATGGTAATGAACAGGGAAGGAGAGAACCCAGGAACTAGAATCTAAGATATACGGCCACAGTCCAGGAGGGAAATAAGTCAGAGTTGTTCTTGACCTGCTATCCCATTCTTTCTCTTCACAACTACACAGGGCCAGAGCAATTACCCTTCAGCACGCCTTCTAGAATAAATCAGCCCATTGCTATCTCAAGCGCAATAACTAATCAGCCAAAGGATTTTGGAGCAATTAACTTTTTTGTATTTAGAATGAATTGGCCCAAGTCTGTATTTGCCAGGTTCTTCCCACCCAAATCCATTCTAGGCCTCTGCCTTTCCTCTAGCCCGTATCTCAGGAGATGCATATCTGGAGGCGGCTTCACTCACAATCACTGGCCCCTCGGACGGGCCGATGGGAGAAACAGAAGACCACGAGGTGGGAGGATGAGACTAGGTTACTTACTCTCCCTGTTTAGGCAGACTGATTCCGACAGAGTGTGACAGATCTAGCCCGGTTCCTCCCGTATCTCTGCGGTCAGACCCTCGCTCCAGTAACACAAACATCTCCCACCACCCTTTACACCCAGAAAGGTAAGGATTTCCTGTTGCTACTCTTCTGGGCATTTAAAAATCCCTATCTACTCCCTAAAACCTATCTACATCTCTATAAATAGCTCTTGCAATGAGTTCTCTTTAAAATTTCAGTTGAATATCCCTCTGTTTTGGTCAAGGCTCTGGCTAACAGTCTATTCTTCCTGCTTGCACTCCTATACCACCCTGTTCACCATCACTGCAAAACAGTCTTTTCACAACAGGAGTCAAACGTACTGTTCCTCAGCTCAAAACTCAACAGTGGCTTTGCATCTCACCAAGACTCCTTACAGTGACCTATAAGGCCTCTATCTCAAACCTAGTCAGATGAACACAGCTTTATATAGCAAATGTTCTGTCACAAAGGGGAAGCACATATAATATAACCTACCTAAGTGCATAATTTTTTAAAAAAGTTAATATAATGAACTAATAGGAATAAAAGAAAAATATAGAATAAATAATATAAATCTGAGGATCAGAATACTCAGAAATGACTACAATATATGACCTGATGAAATGGTAAGAAGGTTATACGTCTACGTAGGACCACCTAAAACAAATATAGATCTATGAAACTGGCAACTGAAGTAAGACAGACTATCAGCAATGTGATTTTCCCAAATTGTCTCCGATCCAAAACTACCCTTCACTGTCTGCTCTGTGAGAATGGAGCTGAACCTCTGACTATTCTTTCTTTGAGCAGTGTTAACCTTTGTCGGTAGGCAGTTCAGGAGGCAGGGGATTTGCTTCTTGGGTCTAATGGCTGACTCTCTGCCGTCCCTTTCAGGCTACTTGGTTTCACAGCGCGCGGTTCTTGCAGTATGAGCACCTTCTTTAGTGTCAGCCTCCTGAAGCTTTGTTGCTCCCTTCTCTGGTGTCTAGATCCTGCCGTTAACACATCTTCCTAAGTGCCTAACCCTTGCAGTGCCTACCACTCCTTCAGTACCATAATCTTGTGACAGGAGTGCTTCTCCACCACCCCCTGCTCCGGTGAAGCATGACCAGCAGCATTCAGTGACCAACACTTCCTCCACACACTCATAGCAGAATGCCTCTGAAAAACACTTTTCTAGTCATTGGCTTTTCTCCATATCCAACTTTCTGACAAGTTCTGTTGTGGGGATTTCCAGCAAGTTCTACCAGTACAGAATCACAGCAACTCCTTACCATCCTAAGAACAATGTCTGTGCCCTCTCCACCAAGTAGAGGTTTGGGAAGCCCCCCCCCCATGCTGGTGGCTCTCCCGTGTACACACTTTCTCAGCTCTAGCGATAGTGCCAATTAGTATATTTGCCATTCTTATAGTCTTTATAATTTTCTTCTTACTGAACTCCATTTTTATACTAATTTTATATTACAGTTAATAACGCTTTCTGTTAAAGTTTTCCTTTTTCATTGGCTAGATGGTTTTTCCATCCTCAATAGCGTGTGACTAAAACAATTGTGAACAATTAATAAATTTTCTCAGAAAATAAAATCATGTCCTTCCACCTGCACTGATAGTTACAAATTTGGGGCCACTACCCTCAGCAGATCCATGTCAATGGTACTTCCAGTGATTTTGCAATCTACACCCTGCACAATTACACGTAGCTTCTTTCATTCTTTTTTTTTTTTTTTGGCGGTACCAGGAATCGAACTCAGGACCCTGCGCTTGCTAGGCAGGCGCCTATTTCCACTGAGCTATATCCCCAGCCCCCAATTTTTTTTTTTTTGGCGGTACTGGGGATCGAACTGAGGACCCCCTGCTTCCTAGGCAAGCGCTTATTCCACTGAGCTATATCCCCAGCCCTACATGTAGCTTCTTTACACTTCACAAATGCTCACCCATATATTTGGAAGTTATAGAAGTCATAATGCAACTCTGTACCGTGAAGGAATTTCCCATCTATTGAAGCACATCGAGCATCGCTGATCTCTACCTGTTTCACGACAGTAACACACCCCAATCACTCCCACAACCACAAACAACTCACAAATTTATCAATTGCCCTGTGGGGAACAACAACCGCTCATACTTCACTTTTTATCTCAGATTTATAATAATAATAATAACTAGTAGCAGTAAAGGAAGAACAATTAATACGATATCTACCTTCTTCACAAATTTTCAAGTGCATAGTATAGGATCATTAGCTATGCACAAGTTGTGCAAAGATCTCCATAACTAATTCATCCTACCATGATCTTCGAATTTTCATTCTTACTCAACTAGCTCTAATATTGCTGGTGTTCTTTAAATGGTCTGGGTTCTCCCCTTTCTCAAGAGGTTTTGCAGCTTGTGATTTCTCTGTTTTCTCTCTCCATTTTCTTCCACTTTTTCTATTTGAAAGAGAATAATTTTAAAAAGAGCAATAGCAAAATACCAACAATATAGACAAAAACAAAACAAAGCCAAAACAATAAAAATGATCCAGGGTTTCAGAGCAAAATGATAGGGATTAATAGCGATGGTTATATTACATATTGTTATCTTCAACGAAGTTGCATTCTTACATCTGGTAACCTATTGTTTCTCTGCATGAAACAATTTTGTCCTTAATATCTCCAAACTCTCCTTCGCTCCCTTCATATTCCTGCTCAAATATCAATATATGATAAAGTCCTTCTCTGGCCACTGTATTTTTTTAAAAAGTCCTGCACCTACTCATCATTTCTTACTCTCCTGAGTTTGTCCTTTGTTTTGCACTTCACGATTATTGTCAATGGTGATGCACATTTAACCCGTTTATTTCATGTGCCCTCTCAGCAGTACTAGTTCCATAAAGCAAAAGAACTCAACCTGTTTTTCTCAGTATCATCCTCAGCACCTGAAACAGTACGTTGCTTGCACTACGCACCCAGTAATTGTCTGTACAATTAAAGTTTAGAGTCATATATTCACTGATAATAACACAAACTCAGTAATAGTCCTTTCTTCATTTATACAACCCAGTGAATCAATCACTTCACTTCATCCTCCACTTTACCCAAAACTTAAATTGCACTGTCCAAAGGAAAAGACTCAGTCACCAAGTCTCTTAGATTATTCGATCATTTTAATATTTCTTGTATGAGGAGATAAATGTAGAACAACTTTCAGTTGAGAAGGTGTGAACTCTCATTAAGTTCATTTAAATAAGCATTCCCTCCATAAAGGTTTAGAAGTTAAAAATAAGGAAACTGGCCCTGACCTGACATGAGGTACATGACATGCATTCTTGAACTTAATCTGGATTCTCATCATGAAAAACAGACAAATCTAAATCTATTTCATTGAAGAGTAGACTAAGGCTCAGGGGCATTAAGTAAACAGAGTAGAACTCAAAACCAGGTCTAACTCAAAAAACTATGTCCCTGTTACCATCTTGCCGCCATAAGGCAATGAAATACACTGAATACAAATGCGAACTCCAAGAATATCAGCATCATTTTACAAGTCACATTTCTAAAAACAAAATCCTGATTCATTTCCAATAATATTTACTCCATGCTATGTATGAGTAATGCTCAGAAACCCTTGAAGAATAAACTCAGTTCTTCCCATCCTTAGGTGCATTATGCAAGATTTTGGCTTACCCTGGTAAAGTGTTGTTAAATCAGTTTATTAAACAAGAGGGCCTACTCTGGCTTAATGAATTGCTTTGCTGATATTATTGATGTTTTGTACTCTGCCTACTTAATTACTGTGTTCTAAAACAATCAATCTCTTTTTTTAACCCAGGGAAAGGCAAAATTATAAGACAAGAGATGCTTCCATGCCCCTCCCAACCCTCCTCGTTACAATTTGGCTAGAGGAGAACAGAAAAATGAAAAGATAGATAGCCTAGAGAGCTGCTTACTCAACAGTGGGTCTGACCCCGACAGTCAGCAACCAGAATCCAATTAATCCCACCTCTGTTCCAGCAACCAGCGCTGTGCCAGCTTTGGATGAGGGTTCTCTTCCTCATAAGTCAAAATGTCTTATTCTCTTCTACATGCATCATCTTGTCTGTTTTTTACATTCCTGTTTAATCTTTACAATGCAAGATTTACTGGTAGTTTCACTTTGTAAATAAGAGAGTGAGAACCTTCACCAAACATAGCTATGAAGGCTCTGGACTCTAATACAGGCCCATTATGTTTACAGGGCCCACACCCTTGCCACTGAATCAGTGTACAGAGTAACATTGCTGAATGTCAGAGAGAAGAGGAGCATCGCAATTCCCAACGGCCAGTTTATGGAAACAGAACCCTTACCCCAAATGGGTAAAAAGCCAGAATCTGTATTCTTGCTGAGTAGCAATACACAACCAAGAATAGGCAGGCCCCAGCTAAGTGTGCCAGGGCTCAGGGTAGGCTCCAAAGTCCAGCCAGGAGTGAGCCAAGAAACAGAGACCTAAATGTAAATATGCACCTGGGAGTAAAGAAATGTATGCCAGATGTCTGAGCCCAAAGCATCTTAGGAACTTCTAGACAGAGTTATACACAAGGGCCCAACTATAATAAAAGCTACAAAAGAAAACCTTCCAGACCAACAAAAATTATCAAAACTCTTTAAACATACACATGACTGATCTCATTCACAATCAACGTTTTTAATATGTTAAATGTAGCAGGTTTTCTGAGAGTCTATCCAAATTTTAATAAACCAAATACACATTTTTTTTCATTTCTCCAGATTTGCATCTACTTGTAACTATCCATCGTCCTGAGATATGTTTTCTTGAACTTGATTGCAGTAAAAGTTGTTCCTCTCAAAGAAGGGAATTCCAGCCCAGGAAATGAGTGGCATTAACAAGTGTTCCAAAATAAGAAAGATCTGGTTGGCAAAAGAAAGACAAGTTCAAGGGGTGTGGAACGTAACATGAGGGGGGTGATGGGTGGGGACAGGAAGGTCATCATCATTTTTACCCTGGGTACAGAACTCCAGGTCGAGTAGCTGGAGGCAGGTAGAATGGTGTATTATACCTCGTATCACACTTTCTACCTAAGTCACTTGAGCGCTGCAACCCATCTCAGTCTCAGAAGAAATGCGCTTTGAAATCCAACCATTTGTATTAAGGATCAGATCCAAGAAAGGCTTGATTTTTGGGAGAAAAACTTGGATGGGTTCCCAGCTTCTCAGTGAAGCCTTAATTCATAGCATGCTTTTCCTCCGTCTCTTTGATGTGAAATTACAGAACATGGGGTGTAATCAATATTCAAACATAAGTAAAATAAACCCTTCCCAAACCAAGTTCAAATGTTTTCACAGTATTCCTGCTTTTGATTGGTCATATCTTGAACTTACCCACTCACAAGACTTGAGAGTCATCTTTTTGGCCATCAGAGGTGCATTGAAGTTTGTGAATTGGACCTACATAAAAGTAGCTGACCAAGTGGACAGTGGGAGCTAAATCCAGAGCAGCTCTGCTCAAGAAGTTGTGGACCCTGGCAAGATACCCACTCCCCATGATAAAGTACCTGTCTTTTCCACACAAGGAAATTATTTAGTCTACTATAGGTCTTTGGGTCCACCAGAGAAATACAAGTCTATATGACACATTAAACTTCAGCCAAAAAGAATAGAGATACAAAAGACAGCTTGTTGTACAAGAAAATAGATAAACTCTAGGACAATAACAATGTGATTTTTAAAAAATGAAACCATATAATAGATGCAAATGAATGTATCATATAATAACCAAATCAATATCATACTTAAGATTGCTGGTAATATTATTAGTATTGTTACTTTTAGAGTGTTCAGATTATTTACATATCTGATGTTAAAGAATTAGAAGTGAATCCATGTCTAATTGCTGTTATTTCGCTGTAAATAGAAAAATGAATCTGTTTTATGAATGGTATTTAAACCCCATTATGATTTTTAAATCTGACACAAATATTGTAATGTCTTAGATTTTAAGGGAACTGAATAGAAATAATCTCTGATTTATAATATTCTTAATTTTCAGGATGCCTTAAATAGCTCATAATTTTAAATAATATATAAATACTTGAATTGCCCATATAGAAGAGGTAGCTTTGGTCCTGGGAGTGGAGGAAAGTCTAGCACACACTCAAGGGAATGAGGTCTGGTCCTATTTTTTTCTGCTGCAACCTTGGGATGGTCAATTTACTGCCTCTCCAACCAAGAGTTTTCTCACCTGTAAAATACAAGAATTGAAGTAGATGATCTCTCAGATTCTTTACTCTGATATTTTATGACCAAGTCTACTTTTTGACAGCTAAAAAAGATGGGGCTAATTTTAATGCATATTGTCTGTCTCCATATCTTGCATGTAACTGATTGCAAATGCGTAGAAGCTAAAATGAAGGGTCAAAGAAATACCATCTGCTTCTATTACCAATTACACTGTGAAGCTGCTTCCATTTTTTTAAACATTTAGTGAAAAACAGAAGTTGGCAGAAAATGTGTTGTAAACTATCAGCCCCACACACTTATCGAATTCATAACCAGCATGTGATGCAAACCTAATTTTTCAAACAGTATGTTTTTTCTCAAATACCTGAATATCTGCATGTCAGTAACAAATGCTTTATCTGACATTATTTCAATAATTACAGTGCTTAAAGACTGATGTCTCAGATTCAAAATTATTTTATTCTTATCAATTTCCTTTAAATCAGTTTTGCTGTCTCCTATTGGGATAAAATATGTTTTATAGTTTCCTATCCCCACCATTACTTTCACATATCTATTTTTCATTTTTTCAGCTTTAGTGAAGGGCAATTGGCAAAGAAAAATTGTTTGAATTTAAGGTCTGTAACATGACATTTTCATATATGTACGCTAATGATTATCATAATCAACGTAATTAACAAATCCATTTCCTCATATAATTAACATTTGAGGGAAAGCTGCTTAAAATCTACTCCACCAGCAAATTTCCAACATGTAATACTGTATTATCAACTACATATCTCCAGAATTTATTCATCCTAACTGAAACTTTATACATTTAATATATCCCAATTTCTCCCAACTCTCCTATTCCCTGATAACTACCATTATACCCTGCTTTTATGATTAAACTTTTTTAGATTTAAATATAAACGAGATCATGCAATATTTGTCTCTCTGTGTTTGACCTTTTTTACTAAAAAGTATCATATGCTGAAATTTTAAAACTTTTATTCATTTTATTCATTCAGCAAATAGGTATGGAAAGCCTACAGTGTGTCAGGTATTATTCTAGGTACTTTGTGAGCTCTTGAAATTTACTTTATAATGATAATAAAATAAGCCACTGCAGTAGTGTTGTTCATGCATTTCTATTATTTTGCCTAAAGTATGACTGATAATATTAACACCATGTTTTAAGGGTAACTTAAAAAGGGCTAAACAACATACTCATGGATGAGTAGACAGACTAGATAACTACCTGAAAGATTTTGGGGAGCACCCAAACGCATGTGTTTCTCTCTCTCCTCCAACCCCCCCATCTTCGTGCCATATTCATATGTCTTCAATTTATATTTCCCACTCTATGCTTAATGACCAGAACTTTCTGTCAATACAGAGGTGAATGACACTCCAGCCATTAAATCAATCATCCACTGGGGGTAGACCACTGCATTAGTTTTGATGTCAGTTGGGTCTTCTGGAATATGGATACTGAAATGGAATTAGGATCAAAAGACATTTGATGGTCTGTGGCTGTTGATGGGACAAGAGAGGAGTAATGCTTATGAAAGATGGGAGAAAGAAAGCAGGAGGGACAGAGAAAAGATTGACACACCATGCTGATCCAACAAAGTCTCTGTCAACCCTATGGGAAGGTATGAACCAATCCTTTATAGTGCAGAAATGTCCTAATGCTTCCAGGCATGTTCAGTAGTTGGTGACTGCCCAGGAGGAGGACAACCTCAGCTGTAAAACTGAAGAATAGCCTGAAAATATCAACTATTAACTGTAGACTATTAGCTAATTTCACACCTCATAAGTGAACACTGAGTTCTTCGTTACAAGGGAAGTCTAAGACAAGGACCTCCAATTCTATGCCAGTTGTGTTCTCAAGAACAGAGTCCTTCTTACTCCAGACAGTATGGCCAGCACAAAGAAATCAAATCACAAATACTAGAGAGGCCGTGGGAATCCTTCTACATTGTTAGTGAGAATGTAGACTAGTACAACCACTATGGAAATCACTCCGAAGATTCCATAAAACACTAAAAATAGAAATTCCACTCAACCCATCTATTTCCCTTCTAACTATCTTCCCCAAAGAATTAAAAACATCGTAGTACAGTGATATATGCCTACCCCTGTTTATAGAAGAAAAATTCATAATAACTACATCTTGGAAGTGGCCTATGTGTCTATCAACAAATGAATGGATAAAGAAAATGTAGTATTTATACACAAGAGGGTACTGTTCTGCCACAACAAAGGATAAGCATGAGTCATTTGTAGGAGAATAGATGCTAAGTGAAATAAATCAGATATGCAAGCTTAGTTATCATATAGTTTCTTTTATATGAGAAACACAAAATAAAAATAAACAGCAACATAAAGATATACAACAGGGTGGGCTGGGGATATAGCTCAGTGGAATAAGCACCTGCCTGGCAAGCACAAGGTCCTGAATTCAATCCCCACTACCACAGATACACAACAGGAAATGGGAAAATAGATCTTTTGCAGTAGGAAGGGGACCAAGCAATAATGGAGTGAGGACAAGAATATTTAAAAAGAATTAAGATGTATTATGTACACGTAGTAATTCACCATAAAGAATGTAATTGTTATGTAATGCAAGTATTTACTAGTAAAAAAATAAATAAAAATGAAAAAATACACAACAAATTTTTAAAACAACAGAGTTTTAGAGAAAGGGAATTAAACACTCCTATAGGAATGAAGTCAGAAAGAGCTACCTACAAGGGGTGTAGGAGGACTGAGAGGAGTGACTAAATGGAAAACTCAAGAGAGCTCTTGGGGACCAAGGTCACAGGGGGTCCCAAAAGATTGATGAGGGGCTCAGGGAGCAAAGGCAGTGAATCTAAAGGGAGTGAATCTAAACTCCTCCTTGCTCCATTCCATAAGAGACCATAAGTGGTGTTGGTCATTATCTTACCTCTCCACTTTGCAGCTGCCTCATCTGTACCACATAATAACATAGAAGGTTTTGAAGATAAAAGTAAAAATTATTCTGAAACATAGTAAGATCCACTATTTATAAGTTGTTGTCATTGTTGCTGCTGTCAAGTGTTGTGTTATTGAAGAACTGTTGACCTACTTCACCTTTGCCCAGATCACCAGGAGAGAGCTGTTAGGAGGTTGACCATCTAGCTGAGTTGATTAAAGAAAGTTCTAGCTTCTAATCTGTACCCTGCCACCTACAGATAATGACATCTTTGGCAAATAATTAAACTTCTTTGTGTCTTAATTCTATAGTCTACAAAGCAGGCCAGCAGCAGTACCTACTTTACTTGATTTTATGCAGATTCAGAGGGTTGCTCTAGGAAATATATTTAGTACAGCAGCATCATAGCCACTCTGTAAATATGCAGTGTAGCTGTTAACGCTTGTAGTTATTTTTCTTCGTGAGATAATTACAAGTTTTTCCTACTTTTCACAAATAAAGCTTGTGCAACTAAAATAATGCAAGATATTCTATTTGTTTTACATAAAAAGACAAATATTTCTTAGTTTTCACAATACCCAATAAATGGTCTCCACTGCCAATTCAGCCAGAATTGTATATTGCTTTCTGTTAGTGTTTATTATGTTCCCAACATACTAACTATTCTCTAGTCATTCTTTAATGAGTGTCTGACAGATTACTGCAAGGAGAACACCTCCATCACCTCCACAAACTCTGAACTCTCTGCATATTTCTGATCCAAAAGCAATAGTGCATACAACGGACTCAAAAGTGAGACCATTGATGCAATTTCTCCGTGGTCTATATTCGTAGTTGTAACTATATACACCTCCACAGAATGTATGATGTCTAATTTACAACTGTTCCAGTAAACGAAGTCTTTGGCTAATGCATTAATACTATCCCTTGGTTATTGTGGACTAATCAGGCCCACAGTCTCCCAGATGAGTGGATGAAGCTTAAATAAATGAGTTAAGTGGTATGATTTTAGAGCTCCAGGAGGATCAAAACCTTCTAACAGAATTTGAGATTTTCTGAGGGCTAAGACAAAGATCTCCTCTGGATGGCCCACATTTATTTAGCTATAAAACAAGGGAGGGGAACACTGAAGAAAGGCAGAAATCGCTCAAGGACTTCTCCAAGTAAGACATTATGTTAATTTAGGAGAACTATGTTATATCAAGGAAGGTCTCCATCCAGGAGTGAGATGCCGGCAGCTACAGTCTTTATCTAGTTAATAGAGGTCGGAGCCAGGTGTCCTTAGCTGGGACCTTGTCTTATCCTGTGCTTCACAGGCCACTACAGGTCTCAGTCATTCAGGACCAGTGACTCACAGAGGTTCACTTACTATAAGTCTGCCACCCATCTCCAGACAAGGGGCCTAGGCCTTGGACAAACTCACAAGTAAACTTCAAAAACCAGTTGCTTAATAGTAAATCCTGCGCAGAGCCACTTTGTAGCAGTCTCCATTATTTGGCATCAAGTTGACAAAAATGAATAATTGATTGATCTCAATATTTTTTAATCCAGATGTTTGGGTTTCCTGGAAGCTCAGCCCAAGTGTTGGCTTGTCCTTAAAAATACATTACAGTATGAGCATCTTAAATTTCAAAGCCCTATTTGATAAACCTATTCAGCAAAGTGTCCTATATACTTACTATCATAATTGCTTCTTGATAGTTATTCAGCCACACTGAGAACTGAAAAGGCGTAGACATGTTGCACTCAAGAAATACATTAGCAATTGGGCACAAAAATGAAGAAACAGCCATTGAATACCACTAATGCATTTTAGGCATAAACTCCTGACTTCTCTAGACTCACTTCATGACCTGATGGGAAAGTCACAGTTTATCCTATAGGTGAATACTTGGAAAATGAATTTACCCATTGACACAAAGCTGTAAAAGATGGTAAACTATTAAGGCCAGTCTACAAAAATGTTTAACTAGCAATGAAGCTACACAATATTAATCAGCTCCCAAAGATCTGATTTGAGTCTTCTAATTCCTTTATGTGCCAGGACTTTTTAGAACCTCAGCATCCTAATCCCTAAACTTCTCTAAGCCAAGGTCTTCCTCAGCAGTAAACCCTGATCTCCACAACTCCTGCCCAGAGCAGCTGTGAGGAGGTGGGGCCTAGAGATTCTCTGTTGCTAGGCAGCTTTCAACTCAGGAAAGGCAGATTTAATACATGTGGACACACCACTAATATTTACTGCCTTAATTTTCTCTCTGGTTTATACCCTCAGACTCTTAATTTTTTAACGCCTGATTTTTTTCCCCACTTTTAATGTCTTTCTAGTGTCATAATCTTCTTACTCTTTTTGAGGCCAATCTGGGAAACAGTGATACACAATTATAAACTCACCAAGGTCCCTAAATTTGGTTTTTCTTTGCTGCCAACAAATGGAGTGTTAGAACCATGAATAATCAACCAAGAACATGGAAAGGGTTGTCAATTGAATGTGAGTTAGAGAAAAGAAAAAGGTAAAGAAAACCCATTCACTTTAAGTATCACAATATTTTTAAATGTGCGCATTGCCTCCATATATTCATTCCTTTTTAGCTCCTTCTCCACTGAAGTGTGATCTATTCCTAAAGCCTTGCTGACATCTCCTCTACCTCCGGGCTTGGAACTGTCTTTCCTCTGTGCTTCTGTCCTTCTTGATGCTTTCTCTGAAATTGCTCTTACCCAACTGCCTTAAAAATACCTATCTGTATACCTGTCTCTTCTGTTTGAGTTCAACCTTCTTGAAGGCACTGACTTACCTGACATTTTATCCCTAAGACATAACACCATGCTGGCATATGGTACGTGCTAAAGAAGTTTATATGAAGCAGTGAGCTTCTGTAATGTTTCTAACATTATGCTGTATGTTTCAGAAATATTTGGATTTATAATGTGCTATTATACATGTAAACGTTTTAAATTATAGTTCCATAAAAACCTGAAGAGGTAGGTATTACTATTACCAGTTTAAAGGATTAAGTCACATAATCAGAAAAGATCAGAACTGGAACTGCAATCCTGGTGACAGGTAGCCCAAACCCAGTGCCTATGACTATTTTCCACTATTTATGTGAGCTACTGACATGAAAAGATGAATCATTATTCATATTTTTCTGAAAATAAGCCCACTTTTTGTTCTCTTCCATTCATAGGTAATGAAAAGTCAGTAAAATTTTCTTGCAAGTATCTTGTCTTAGACATTACACTTAAGAATCTGGTCAAGAACATATCTTTGCATTCACGGTGTTACACCTAAGTTAGATAGAAATTAATATACAGTCAGAGAGAGACTGGGTCCTCACAGAAGTCAGCACTAAAAACAAAGATATCAGAATTATGGCTGTAGGCAAATTTGAGGAAGGCTGGGCTTCAAAAAGAGCCTCAACACCAGGCCTACAAGCCTCCCTAAGAGATAAACAATAACTTGAGATTATATTATAATTAGCACCATCTGGTCCAGTAAGTTCAGATAGGTTTCGGAGGCCCAGGTGGGTTTTCTGAACATCTGGACCCATCCCTTCCCCAAAATGCCTTTGTTGGGCCGGGGATGTAGCTCAGCAGCACAGGCCTGCCTGGCAAAAGTGAGTCCTGAGTTCAATTACTGGTACCAAAACAAAAGTCTTTATTCTTTCCATATATCCTGTAGTATGTGATTTGTGTCCACATTCGATCAATATTAGCTAAGTGACTACCTCTATAATCCTGTCAGTTGATTATAGTTTCACCTATGTTATACTCACATTGTGACTTTGCTATATAAATTACCGTTAGCAAAGGCCCTCAGTGGCCACCCTGTTTGGGAGCCCTCCTGGAAATCCAGGAGCTACTCTTCTTATTTCCAATAAAACTCTCCTAACTTCCTCCTTTGATTCACAGCTTCAGTCCTCAGTATTGTGAGACCATGAATGCAGCACACTTGACTTCTAACAGATCAGGAGTTATATTTTACCTATAACAACTCTGCGACTATGTAGCTTGAATGCAACTACTGAAAGAAATCCTCAGAAATTTTACAGGTCCTCCTGTATGAACAGCATAGGCTATATATAGAAAGCCCTACCTTCCCTGTTACTTAGAAAATCTGGTTTTTGTCAGTTGTTAAGAGGGCCTGGAGATGATGTGAAGACGCTTTGTGCACATCATCATTCAGAATTAGTAGATTAAATTTTGTGCACACTCATGCATGCACGCACATGTACACACATGCACACACACACACACACAAAACAGCACCACGTGTATTCTTGTAGTCTTTTATTTTTCATTCACAGGTTTTAGGATCAAAGAGAAAACCTGCAGTCAATAATAATGACAGCAGAGAAGGGCAAAGAAGCAGAGCTCACTCATCTCCAAACAGCAAAACAAAGGTCAGAAGCAAATTTCAGAACCCTAGGATTTGAACCTAGAACTGCTCCTGATAGTGACAAGATTAACAAGGGAGAAGGCATTGCTGCCAAGGAGAAGAACCATGTTATAGAACTTGGAAGGTGACCCTCAAGACATATGGTCAGAGCATGGATTTCTACTCAACACCCTGGCCCAGTTGCAAGGCTCCAAGTTGACATACAACTAGGAGACGCCTGGGTAAGTAAAGCAAAATCAAAGCATATCTCTTAGTGAAGAGGAAATCAAGCATTACGATGGCCAGGGAAGGAAGGATAGCCTGGATTGCTGCCTAGAACAGAAGTTGTACTCATGGTGTCTGAGGTCAGTCTAAGCTCCTTCATCCTCCTGGATGCAAGTTAACACGGTATATTTGCACCATTAGATCATCATTGTTAGAAGAGACTCACCATGTCTACCAGTGTTAAGCCTTTGAATTTTTACCTCCAGATTTCTCCTCAAAATAGTATGGCCCATTGGGGGAATACATGGAGAAACCTGTATTTCCAGATGGGCTATGGACATCCTCCAAGTAAAAGACCCCACCTTCCTTCTCGGTAATTAAGATTCTGGTGATGACTCTCTGCTGGCTGGTATGCAAATTCATAGCTCAGTCAAGGAAGTTGCTTCTATCTCATTTTTCTGACCCAGTGTAAACATAAAACCTCACTCCGCCCAAGAGTACATGGCATTTGACTTTTTAGGTGAATAAAAGTCCAATTCTTTAGTGAAGAGAAAAAGTTCTCTATTAGTCCGCATGGGAAGCATGTGTACATATACATACACACAATCTCCCTCTCCTGCCCCTGTTTTTACTTGTTTTAATATTTTGTAAGATACAACAGGTTAAAGGAGACTATGCTTAGTGTTATATCTGCTGCTTAAAACTGCATCAGTTCAAACAATAATAGTACTGTGGCCACTGAAAAACAATAAAATGACTCATTGAATGATTCACCAAGATGAGTGTTTGATTAAAGTTCTCTGAATACCGCTTTATATGGGCTGCAAAAGTGAAAACTTTCTGAGTTGCAAATTATAGTAGTTCAGTGTAAAGGAATACATAATAATATAATAATGTAATAATTTATAATAACACAATAATAATGTGAAATCAAGCTAACTCATTGGAAGACTTCTAAAAAGTTACCCAAAACTCAGCATGAAGGATTGAGCCTAGACTCAGAAATGGAGCTGGAACTGACAAGCCAAGTTGCGTGTTAGTCTTTTCCAAGGAAACCCACAAGGTCACTCTCTCTCTGGATTGCTCATTTGTTTTTCTCTCTGCCTGATTCTTCTAACTACAGACCTTTGCCTGCCCATAAATTCACAGAGCAGATCATGGCCACCAATCATCCAGTTTTATATTCTCTAGCACAAATACTCAGGAAGTCATAGTTCCCCGTCTGTTTCTCACAGTGCCTACCCTAGTTTCTATCGACCCTTAAACAGATCACTAAATCAAGTAATCCCAAATTGGGCTCAAAGATAGCAAAGTGTCATTAATACAAGGATAATAACTGATTTCCAGAAAATATACAACACAGTTTTGGGAAATCATTATATGAAGTGATAATGGCAAAACATATTATTGTAAAACTGAAACAGAGTAGTTGAAATAGAGCTTTAAAAACTAGGATTTTAGGGCCTGGGATATAAGATCAGAGGCACAGTAAGGTCCTGAGTACAATTTCTGGAACCAAAACAACCTAGGATTTTAAAAGCTAAGCTATTTATCCAGCTTTCTCATGCTTAGCACATCAACTGCCACCCCAACCAAATCTAGCACCAAGGAAATTTCAACAGAACATTTCAACATTTCTCTGGTAGGCCACTGGTGTGCAAAAGCTGGCTGAATCTATATATGCATATTTCCTGAAGGTCTTTTCTTCTACCCCTTCTGTAAGTTAAAGGGATTCTGTGAATTTCAGGAAAGCACACTAAACTTTGAACACACTTTTCTTAACATTGATGGTAAGAAGTAAATGAACCCAGGTAGCTGGGGAGCAGATTTGACCTTTGGCTGTGTCCCCACTAACAAAACCATAAGTTTGCAAATCCATGACAGCAATAGCAAAGACTTATCAAAATATAAACAAAGGGGAAACAAGAAAAACTATTAAGTATGGAGGGAGATGGTGGGCATTCTAGGATGCAACCACAGAAACAGGTTCAGAATCCAAGAAGATTTAGGGGAATAACACCTGTGAAAGATTTTTAAAACAAACAGGATTGGGGAAGATAAAGCAGAATCATCATGACTAAATCTCAGCCAAACCAAAGGGAAACTCCTAAGCAAAGACTCCGAAAGGAAGCTGTTGTTAGATAGAGGTGGCCAGGCTCCTACTCCTGCGCACCCCAGAAGAGTGCCACCTTGGCTTGAAAGCCGAAGTGAATTCTGAAGGAATCAGAAATAGGAAATGGTCTGCTAACTGCACTTTTTGCAACTGAATAACCAGTTCTTTCTTGAAGAGAGGTTGCCTTACCTCCATTTTAACAGCACATAAAAGCAGGAGGATAGGAAGTGAATACCAGTCTGCATCTTACCAACAGAGAAAGTACCTCCATTTCTTAGTTTTACCAACATTGAATATGATGATCTATAGGTGAGCATTTTGTGTTAGATATTTCATAATATAAATATACTTCTAATATTTTATTTAATTTTGTTTTAATTTCCGTAATATTGGTTACAAAAACCAAAGAGGAAGATGTAGAACGAAATTTATCATTTTTATCTATCCTAACTCATTTCTTTTTCACAACAGCTTTTCAGTTTTTAATAGGGGAGAACTGCCTCTCCAACACTTTGTACCATCTGTGGAAAACAAAAACTAGTGTTATGGCCTGAATTTTGTACCCCTAAAAATTCATACTGGTTGGTTTCTCGCCTCACTGTAATTCCTGCCTAGTCACTATGGCAACCAGCCAATATGGCGCTGATGGTCGTGTGTTGTGCTCAGCCAGTATGGCGCCAAGTCAATATGGCTCTGACCTCTACAGGTCAAAGCCAATATGGCCTGGGCCTTCAAAGCTCATATGCTAAGTGCCACCCTTCTTCCCCTGGGTCAAATTATGACTTCCTACTTCCCCTTTTGTAATATCCTGTTTCCCTTTCCCACACTCCCACCCAATCCTAGTCCACCATGTCAGATGGTCTGCCTGCTAATCCCCACCTCACGCCTAGGCCTATTTAGCCCGGGATCCCAGGACAAGCCCTTGGAAGTTCCACGTTTCCTTTGTTTCCCCTACTGTGGTCTTCTCCGTGCCCACAATAAAGGCATTTTATATTTTGCTTTACTTCTCTCTCTGCACTGGAAAAACCTATCACATACGTTGTAATTATGACCCCTGGCTTCCTCAGGACGCAACCACATTTAGACACAGTACCTTTAAAGAGGTACTTGGATGAAAGGCTCTAACCCGATGTGACAGATATACTTACAACAGGAAGTCTGCACTGAAACCCAGATAGAAGAAGACCTGCAAAGAAAAAGCAGAAGGGGGCATCTACAAGCCAAGGAAGTGCTTAGAACAGCTCCTTCCACACGACCCTCAGAAGGAGCAAACCCTGCTGACACACCTTAACACTGGGCTTGTCATCTCTACACCTGTGAGAAAATAAAATTTCCCTTGCTTAAGCCACCCAGCGTGTGTTACTTTGCTATAGTAGCCCAGAAAACTCATCAGGCCTTTGTTTCTCATTAGGAAAGCAAAGATCCTTCTCACGAAGGCTCAGATGCAACTGCGGAGCAAGCATGTGATCTAAGATCTACATTTCCATTCACACTTAAGACACAGAATCTCAAGGGTCACAAAAGCAGAGGTGTGGCTGGAGATTATTCACAGCCACTGCAGTGGTGACAGCATCAGTCATCTACTCAGGCTGTGCTGGCTCTGACCCCACCTCTGGGAAATCTCCCGTCCCCACCAAGACCTTTGTGGTAAATTCCCCACGCAGGCTCTGATGCTTCTGCTTCCAGCCAGGAAGCCCACCTAAAACAGACCCATCCATTATAAAATAAATCAATCTGGCAGTCAGACTTAGGGTGGATAAATTGTTCATGATTGGGTAACAAATATAAAAATACCATTTGCTTTTCTTAAAAGCAAAACAAACAAACATAAAAACACCACTCCAGAAAGTAATTTTTGAGATTACTAAAATAAATTTTCCATATATATTATGGTACATAGAACAAGCTTACCCCTTAAATTTTTTTACTGTATCTTATAAACTAAAAGCTTAATACATTTTGACTTGTCCTGCTCCTCATTTGACTATAGCAAGGCAAAGGTAAAAATCTGTGAAATGAAATAGATTTTCCATAATTTCTGTAGCATTTAAGTGACTTTGGGAGGATTAGTTATTCTACTCATATTTTTAGAATGAGAAACACAAACTGAACTCTTTCTGCAATGCCTCACAGACCAGAGCTTAGAAAGAGAAAATCAAATGATCTCAAAAGCCTCAACAGACACAACAAAATGTCTCATACGTAGATTTAGTACACTTAAGCAGCTTTTCCCTAATAATGCTGATCAATGGTGCAGTGCTACCTAGAAGTAAGTCTTAAACAGGGTAACTTTCACCAGTTCAGTCACTATTTTTCTGGTGACCTAGACAAAGATGCAGGAAGCATGCTTTTCAGACTGAAGAAACACAGATTGAAGGAGATAGCTGATATGTTAGACATGTGAGACATGTCATAAAAACATGAAAGTAGAAAAGATCAATTTTTTAAATGTTTTGATGTTTTTCTGTTGTTGAGAGGATTAATGGTCTGACCAATTTTGCATGTCTGTATATGGGTTCATATATTTACACTTCGAAGATATCAATGGATAAAGCAATAACCACTGTTGAGACCATGTCACCTTGTCTATAGATCAGTTGTGATTGTACTATTTTTTATGCTAATTGGTGTCTGTTTGTTAATATGTTTTTGTACT
>PVLD010014644.1:0-15544 GCA_004027595.1 Dinomys branickii | reverse complement strand
TAAATAAAAAATAAAATAAAATAAAATAAAAATAAATGTCTTGAATACAGTGTCAAAAATCTTAAATGTAGTAGCAAACTCCAATGGAAAGGTATATGATTCTACATTGCTTAGGACAAATAACATAACTAAAGAACAAACTGACATGGAGAGGACATAGAAAGCAATACTGTACTTATTTCTGCCAGAACAGAGACATGTGTACACATATATATGTGTGTACATAGACACATGCACTTAAAATAGAGACCAGAATGATAAACACCAGGTTGCTGAATGTTTAGGAAAGAAGGGTTGGTTAGGAGGGTGAGGTAAGATGAAGGATATTGTATTCTGTGTATGTACCTGTGATAAGAAACTTTCACACAAACCATTTATTCATATATTCATTATACAATAAAAACTGACCTATGTAATACGCATGTTGAAACCTTTAAATGTAACCTTATCCTTCACAGCAAAATTTTTATCCCAAAATAAGAGGAAGCATTAGTCCCTGGTTTTAAAGAACTATTCAAATCTTTCAGGAAAAACCTATTTCTTACTCAGAAGAATGTTTAGGGTGTTCAGGGACACTATTCAGTTCTGTGTATTTTAAATTGCTATGAATTCTGAAAGGTTTCACTCTGGAGGAGTTTATATTGCACTGGCTGCCCAATTCTGGACTCATAATTCTGAGAACAAATTGGAACAGTCCTATAGATTGGAAATGGAAAAGAAGTTGGAAGTATTACATACCAAAGATACAGAAAAACTTGGTATCTGAAGAAAGACTAAGTATAATCAAGTGCACTTTAGATTTTTCTGAAGCAAAGTGCAAAAGAAAGGCTTTATAAAACTGGTATAATTTTATGCTTTGGCTGCTCCAATGCTGGGTAGTTGCTCCTGTGTGTGATACATCTCTAAGAATACATGTACGTTAACATTAGTTCACTTTCACTGTAATCAAAGATAATGCTACCAAGGAAAAAACCTATTAGTGTTTATAGATACGGACTTTTGGTCATCTCTCAGCAAAGAGCCATTTCCTGGCATCTCACTGCGGGGAATTATTAAGAGTTGGAGTGATTCCCAGGAAAGTATATTAGAATTTACTCTATTTTTCTCATTAAAGTCAGGCAATTGCAATGTATAGTATAAATTACACTTCCATTTAAATTACATGTTATGCTTCAACCAAGGAAGAATTCAGTTCTACCATAATCTTCATAAGTCTTTCTATAAATCCATAAATTAAGGGAACATTTTTTTTAAATTCCCAAATAAATACCAGTATGAGATTTTGCAATACTCTAGCATTACATTTAATCTTGCTTCATTCCAACGGCTAATCCACGTAAGTGAATTTTCCATGTAATTGTTAGCAACTCCTAATAAACTTCACTCTCTTTGAAATTTTAACAACCTTTATGAGAGCAACACTTAAATGCATTAAATTTGCCTGCATTCACGAGCACAGCATAGACTATATTCTAGCATTCTTTTCATGTTTTCAGTTGAAAATTACAAATGTGCAGTCTGCCAAAATTCACACTGTAAAGTCCTCACATTCAAAACCTCAGCATGCAAGGCACTCAGACCTAAGGTCTTTAAAGAGATGAGTAAATTAGAATTAGGCTGTCAGAGTGGACCTTAATACAATCTGACTAGTGTACTTGAAAGAAGAAGAAATTTGGACATACAAGGAGATACTAGAGATGTCTACCCAGAGGAAAGACCATAAGAGGACACAGCAGAAAGGTGGCCACCAACAAGCTAGTGAGACCTTGGACTGGTATTGCATCCTTGACTCTTAATGTTTGGCAGCTTCTATCTGCTTTAGTTGAGCAACTGCAGGATCCTCCAGCTCACCAGCGCATGGACAGCCATTGTGGAATCCTCCACTTCAGATCCTGTGAGCCTACCTAATAAATTATATAGATAACGTCTATTCATTCTGTTCCTTTAGAGAATTCTAATTAACATCTAAGAACACCAATCAGAATGCATGAGGCTTTACAGTAACCACTTCATTTTTAAATTCATAAGAACCATTATTCCTACTACAGCCACATTCTGAAATTCACGGTTTTAAAACATCGGTATATGAATTTTGGGGTGACATACTTTACCCCATAATGGGGAGTGGGGTGAAGTGCAGTTATTAATGCACAGAGTTTTAGTTTTGCAAGATGAAAATGTTCTGGAGATTGGTGGCCCAAAAATTTGAATATACTTTCTGGTACTAAACCATACGCTTAAAACGATTAAGATTTTACATTTTAGGTTATATTCATTTTACCACAACTCAAAACAAAAGGTTTTCTAAAGGTTAAAAAAAAGAAAAGTAGATAGGTGACCAAGTAAAGAACTTCACCTGAAACATGAAGACAGAAGGAAGAAGCACAGCATAACCAAGTAAAGGACTGCACATCCAGACTTCTACATAAAAGAAGTCTGCAAATCCAGACTTCTCGTAAAAATACCTCAGAAAGGAAGGAAAGTGAAAATGTTTTCAGGTAGAATGACAAGAGAATTGGTGACTGGTTGACTTAGCTTTAATACCAGAGGAAGTTTTCTGAGCCAAAAGGAAATGATCACTAACAGGGTTTGTGGAGGGGGGGATAATATTAAGTGGGTAAAACAGGGATAGAATACACTATCTTTCCCTCTCTCTATATATATACTTTTTAATTTAAAGTGAAAAAATAAAAATAACAATAAAACAAGAGTTTCAAAACAGATTAGTAGGAGAGTTACAATAATTAATACACTTTGCATCTCCATATATTTTTTTTAAACTAGCACACAAATTACTTTTTTAATGTATTTATTTATTATTGTTATTGTTGGTTGTTTTTTTTTAGTGTATGTGGTGCTGGGGATCGAACTCAGGGCCTTGCACATGCAAGGCAAGAGCTCTACCCCTGAGCCACATCCCCAGCCCCCTCTCCATATATTTTTAAACATATATCTGACAATTGAGACTTAAATTATAACCTCATCAAATGTGGTCTTTACTTAAGATACTTATGTTTTTCTTTGGTCATTTTTATTACGTGATTTCACTCATATTAGCAATGTATAAAATTTGGTCTGCTAGAAGTTGAGAGTAGAATGGTGGGTATCAGAGGATGAAAAAAGTAGGGACAAGAAAGGGAAGGGAAGTTTAAGCAATGAGTACAAAGTTAATCGGCAAGAGTGTGAAGTCCTGGTGTGTTAGTGTGTAGTAAGGCAAGTACAGGGAATGATAATGCTCTGTAAATTTGAAATTTATCTTTTTAAATAGGGAAGGTAAATGTACCTAAGCTGAACTGAGGTTTCTTACACTTCAATTTAGATAGTAGAATGTTGATGCCTCAAACATGTATACTGTCATAATTATATGTAACAGTCACTAAAATAACTGTTACAAGAGATATATTCAAGCAGAGTAAGCAAAAATAAAAATTATTCCACTTCTAGAAACTGTGTAGCCCACAAAGAGGCAAAAAAAGAAACAAAAGAGAACAAAAAAAGAGAAAGCAAATAATAAAATATCAGATTAAGTATTATAAGCAAGACGAAATACTGAGATATAAATCTAGCAAACCAGGTACAGGCAGCCATTATATGGCATTATTAAAAACAATGGGAGACCTAAATAACTAGAGACATACTGCAATAACTGATTGGGAGACTCCGTGTAATAAAAATATTACTGTCCCCTAAATGGATATACAAGCTTAATGCCATCCCTATCAAAATCTCAGCACTGTGTTTGCGCTTATTCTGAATTTTACATGGGAAGGCAAAAAACCTAGCGTAGTTGAAAACAACTTTGAAAAAAGACGGTTGAAGGGGAAGGAATGACTCACATGTTAAATCCTACAGTACAGCCGCAGGTCCCACACTGCATGGTACTAGCAGACAGAGAGCAATAGATGAATAAGGGACCCAGGCGAGTATCCCCCAGTGATTTTCTTAACAAAACTTCTAAAGCAATGAAACAAAATGGTGTTGAAGCTTTCTAATGTTCGGTGACAAAAAAACTAATCCCCCAACCCAAATTTCATGTTGTACACAAAATTTAACTCACAGTGGATTGTGTAGAATGTAAAACCATGAAACTCTTACAAAACATAAAAATAAGGGCTCCAGTTGCTTGGGAGTAGCAACGTTTGTGGATGACTGTTGGTAAGAAAGAATCAGGCTGATGCAAGGCAATCTTGAGGAAGAGACAGGCAGTGCAGTAGTACTTCAAAGCTCTACCTTGCCCTCTTTATGTATGTCACTATCTCAACTACAAATCAAGGCAGAAGTTTCATTTTAATAACTAAAAAAATTACCTAGGAATAATTTTAAGCAAAGAAATGAATGATTTCTACAAAGAAAATTATAAAACATTATAAAATTTTTTAAAAATTTAAAGCTATAAAAATTTTATGTATTTATAAAATAAATTGAAAAGGACACAAAAGAACAGAAAGATGTCCCATGTTCATACATTGGAAGAATCAGTATTGTGAAAATGTCCAGCCAGGTATGGTGGCACATGCCTGCAATCCCAGCACTCAGGAAGCTGAGATAGGAGGATCGCTGCAAGTTTGAGGCCAGCTGGACTACAGAATGCGTTCAAGGCCAGCATGAGCTACAAAGTGAGACCCTGTATAAATAAATAAATCACACATACATACATACATACATACATACATAAATTCCATAATATCCAAAGTGATCTACAGATTCAGTGTAAACCCTAGTGTCCTAGAACTAAAAAAAGTCCTAAAACTTGAATGGAAACATACACAGACACACATACACACACACAATCAAAACACCTTTGAGTAAAAATCACAAAGCAAGACATACTGCCTTACCTTATAATATACTATAAATCTGTAGTAATAATCAAAACAGCATGTTATTGCCATAAAAATGGACACAATAGACCAATAGAACAGAACAAAGGGTCTAGAAGTAAACCCCACATCTACAGTCAACTGATTTTCAACAAAGACCCTAAGAACAAGCACTAGAGAAGGGACGGTCTTCAACAGATGGTGCTGATGAAATTGGCTATCGACACACAGAAGAATGAAACTAGACCCGTGGCACCTACCAGGTAGCAAAATCAAACCAAAAAGAATTGAGACTTAAATGTAAGAACTCAGATAATGACAGTACCAGAAGAAAACACTGAGGAAACACATCAAGACACTGGACTGGGCAAAAGAAACACAAGCAGAAATAGACAAATGGGTTTACACCGAACTAAGATGCTTCCATACTCAGAGAAGGCATTAGCGCAGAGAGGCAGCCTTCAGAATAGAAGAAAACATTTGCAAAATTACATCTAATGAGAAGTTAATATCCAGAATATATAAGTAATGCCAAAACTCAGTACCAAAATAATAGTAATAATTCCATCTAAAAATGAGTGCTAGACCTAAATAAACATTTCTCAAAAGAAGGCAGACAAATGGCCTACAGGTGTGTTTAAAGTGCTCATCATCCCTGAGCATCGGGGAAACACAAATCAAACCCATAGCAAGATGTCCCCTTGCTGGAAGAATGGTTTCTATCAAAAAGACAATAAATACGAGCTGGTGAAGATGTGGAGAAAAGGAACAGGGAACTTTTGCACACTGTTGGCTGGAGTGTGAATTACTTATGGAAATAATACAAAAGTTCCTCAAAACTATCATATGATCCAGCAACCACACTCCTGGCTAATCTACCCAGTGAAACTGAAAAGAGTATGACAGAAAAAATCTTCACTCCTTTGCTTTTTGAAGCACTATGCACAATAGTCAAGAGATGGATACAACGTAAACATTCACCTGGGTAGGGGTAAGGACTATGTGGTACACACACACCAGGGAATGGTATTCACCCACAAGAAGAATGAAATCCACTGTAATAAAACCAGAGGTCATTATGTTCAGCAAAACAAACCAGGAACAGAAAGACAAATATCACATGATCCCTCTCCTATGAAGAATCCTAAAAAGTTGGTTATTGGGTTAATAATATCCCTTAGTTACTGTGGGCTGATCAGGTTGGCAATCTCCTGAATGAGTGTATGGTGAAGGCTAAATGAAAAGAGGCAAATGGAATGATTTCAGGGCTCCAGGAGGATCAAAGCCCTTGCACCGAATTCGAGAATCTCTCAGGGCCAAAATCAAGACCTTCTCTGGGTCACCTGTATTTATTTGGTTATCAGAAGAAGGAAGGAGAGTACTCAAGAAGGGTGGAACCACTCAAGGACATCTCCAAATAAGGTATTAAATTAACCCACTCAAGAGTGAGATGCCTGAGACTACAGTCTTTGTCCAGTTGAGATCTGACCCAGGTGTCCTTGGCTGTGATCTTGTCTTATCCTTTTAGGCTTTCTGGCTTCATCCACCTCTCAGGTTTTAGCAGGGATTAGTGACTCACAGAGGTTCACTTACTATGAGTCCGCCATTTCCAGATAAGGAGGCTAGGCCTCGGACAGGTTCACAATGAACATGAAAAACTAATTGATTAATTTAAGTTCTACTCAGGTCTTGTTATGGTTTCTGTTTGCATGTTCCCCCAAATCCTCATGCAGTCACAGGACAGCTTCTAGGATTTGTGACTGATCCATGATCCAGTGCTGGGATTATGGGTGTGAGTGCTACACCTGCCCTGGGGTGGGTAGTTTGCATACAATGTAAGGAAGAAAAAGAGGCTGCTTGCCGCCATTCCTCCTTTTTTGCACTTATTGCTTTGCTGTGTTCTGAACTGTAGCCCTCTGCCACGTGCCACTCTGCCTTAGAGCCAGCTGAGTATGGACTGAAACCTCCACAAACTATAAGCTAAATAAACCTTTCCTTCCTTAATTTTGGGCATTGGGTATTTTGTCGCAGCCATGAAAGAAAAGTAACCAAGACAGGTCTGCTTCATAGTGGTCTCCATCAGTTGATCTCACAGAAGTTGAGAATAGGTTAAGTGTTTACCAGAAGCCAGGGAGAGCAAGGGGAAGAGAGGGTGAGGGAGGGCTGATTAACAGATACCAAGCTACAGCTAGATGGGAGTGAGAAGGCCGGGTGTGTTACTGCACCAGAGGGTAACTGCACATAACAATTACAATCTGTGTGTTTCAAAAAGCAAGAAGAAAAGACTTTGAATGTTTTCACCATAAAGAAATAAATATTTGAGGAGATATGTTTAACTTGACTTTAAAATTGTGCAATATATACATTTAATTTAATTTTTTTAAATCAGTAAAGGACAATTTTAGTTTTTTTAAATAAATAAAGCAACTGGATGCAGTGATGCATCCTGTAACAGACTCAAAAGACTCAGGCAGGAGAATTGCAAGTTTAAGGCCAGCCAGAGTAACTCAGTGAGACCCTGTTTCAAACTACAAAATACCAAAGGCTGGGGCATAGTCTAGTGCCAGAGCCCTGGCCTACTCCATGTGAGGTGTTTTGTCCAATCTCCAGTCCTGCAATAAACACATACATATCATGCATACATCATATATACATACATTTGATTTCATCATAGCCTTTTAAGAATATAAATGTGTCATATGGCATCCTTGATTCGGTTTAAACAAATACAAATGACAATTCAGAAGTGTCTTTCCTGCTTTTTTATTCCATCCCTCAACATTATCCATATCCCTAGGTTGATTTTTCCATTTATTCAAACCGACCTTGTATCTTTTCATGCCCATTGCAAACTCTGACATCAGTTTCATTAAACCAGTTTTGCACTAATCTCTTGAAAATGCTTCCAATTTTGTGCCTCAAAAAGAGGTCATTTATAGATTCTGGATGATACCCAGAATCAAAAGTATTACCCAAACTAAAATGAGTTCTCTACCCAAAGTTCTTTTGCTCCTTTATGAAAATTTGAGGCTATATGTAACACTATTTGAAAAGTGGTAAAATTGGACTAAGGGACTACCATCATATCAATTTTAATGTCACTCTTAGTTCTGCTATTTCAACTTCTGCCCTCTCATCAGTAGGCTTTAAAACTTAAAAGTTCATCATGAAAGATTTCATTCCCAGGTTTTCTACTTTAACCCTTCCCAGAAGGATGTAGGTTTTTCTTTGTTGTTCTTGCTGTGGGAATATGAGTTATATTATTCCTGGTGAGTTTTCTCAATATTAGCATTCAGTCTGAGTCAGTACAGATAACACATCTTTGGGCTACATGTGCACTTAAAACAAGATGCTTAATTTTCAGGACATCATATTTTAATCAGTCATCAAGGGACTGTTATCTGACTCCAGTCTGGCTGTCTCACAGGTAATTGACATTAACAAAGTACCATGATGATTCCCACTCCAATCTCCATGTTAGAGAGTTGATGTATTTTAAATTATAGTTATAAAATAATCCTGAGTGTGTAAGCTAAAAATGGTGGGTCTCAGACCCAGTTTGCATAGGCTTACAAAGGGAACATGTTATAGGCTCACAAGGATGGAAAAGCTCAATACTCCCCTCTTTCATAAAAAAAAAACTGAAAGTGTCAACCACATCCCTGCTTTATCACTGATTCCAAATTTCCATCCTACATCACTGTCAAAGCAGCCAATCAAAGAACTAGGTCAGTATGTCTCAGCTTATTTAAGAAAATATGACCCTATAAGGAGCTGAATCTCTAGAAGGGAAGCAAAAGAATAATCCCTACTTGTAGATCCACAGACATGCTGCCAGCGCTGCAAATCCGGGGCAAAACCCGCAAGTGGAGTTGGCTTTGCATTTTCATTCCACCAGAAAGTGGAAGCAAAGCAACACTGTAATATATGGTTCAGATTAAATAAGGTAAGCTCCAAACCACCTAAATAGTTATTACTGAAGCAAAAAATGACAACCCCCCACCCCATGCACAGAGCTTTACAGCTAGAAAGTGTCAAGGGATTATTTGCGGAGTTTACCTGATAGATCTACCTAATCCAATACCAGCACATCAGTAAGAGAGGTGGAAGGAAGGATGCAGGGATAAGGCACACTTGATCTATAATGTCGTCGGCAGCTGAGTTAGATAGAAGTATTACAGGCAGTCAGACAAGGCTGGGCCCTCAAAGGAGGCCTGCAAGTGTGAGGGAGACAGGCACCTCTGCTGTGGGCCAGGCCTCAAGGCAAAAGATGAAACAAATGCATCCACATACCTTCCAAGGGACGAACATCAGGGATTGATATTCTCAGTAGGTTTCTATCACCTTGAGAAAGCCAGGAGGAATCACTAACACACCCTCTACACAAATAACCCCTGTTCTGTATTCATGCCCACCTGCTACCTGACTTCCTTCCCCACTTATCCCAATTTAATCAATTTTACCTGAGCAATTATATTTGTAATCTTATTGGTTGACAATAGTTTTGTTCCACCTCATGCCCACCTTGCAATGTCCCATGTTTCCCACCCTGAACCCACCTCAAGTCATGGATTTGCTCTATAAAAATCCCTGGAATAGGCAGGGTCCACTCATTACCCCTTCTGTCTCTCTCTTGGACAGAAACTTTATTTCTCCCAGTAAATTCTGCTCTTAACTTTCATCGTTCCTAAAATTCATTCTCCAGTTTTAAAGAACATAAACTCATACCAGATATCTAGCAGGTTGGGAGTTTCTTTCCCCTATCTCAGTAATGTTTGTACATTTCTTTGTTGAAAATGCACCATAGCCAATGTTAAGCTTAAAGCATAGTTACTGAACATAGAGTTGAAAGAGGTGCGAATAAGCTACTTCCACTGCTTACATGACCTGGTTCAAGCACTGTGATCAAGACACAGCAGAAGACAATCAAAAAATATATCTTAAGGGTCAGCTGGATTTCAGACTACACCTTGACCATATGTGTACTTTAAGGACAAGAGACATGTTTCATTTACCTTTGTCTTCCTTCAGAAGATCAAACACAGTTTACAATACACAGTAGATTGGCAAAGTCTATCCAAGACAAAACTAACACATTCATTTCTCTCTCACGGTACTATGTTCCATATTTGTTCTCTATGGTTCCTTTAAGTTCACTCCAGAAAGTTTCACCCAAACCTCAGCCTACATTTTCAACTCCTTTCACTACTAACGTTGATGCCCAGCCAATTATTTTCTCTTCTCCTTGCCCTGCCAGTTAGTCCCTTAATCTGGCTCTTCTCATTTTTCCATCTATGTTTTTTCTCCTGGCTTCCTTTTCACCTGTGTCACTATTTTCTGGCCCTCTGTGGGTCCCAAGTCTTTCCAGGCTTCTAGGTTCCTTCCTTGCCAGAAGTTTCTACCTGTCCACGAGCACAAGATTCTTAAACCTCATTGGATTTTTTTCTTAGTCTTCCTGATTTTTGGCTTTGTCTTCTTTGGTGATATCCCTTTGGGTACTACTAAAATGTATCCTTCTCTTCTTGATTCCAATTTCTTACTTTCAGTCCCATCCTCTAAGGCTCTTCCTATTTCTTAATCAATGCTTGCTCCCCAGACACTTCTACAGCTTCCTCAGTGCTTCTCACCTCTCAGCTACATTTGCTTCTTAATTTGCCATTATGCTGAGTAACTCTTAGAAATTCCTTTTAATTAATCATGTTTGAATCTGGTTTTATGTTACTATTCCCTGAGGTAAGGAACTGATTAACTTTCTTTTGATGAATGAAATTCATAAAATGCCAAGTGATTTGATCTGCATATAGTGCTTGGTGACTCATCCTCTTTGAAATCAGGTTCCAATCAAAGCCAGGTAACTTCAGATTACTGAGTTACCTCACAATGGTTCTTTGTCTTTTTTAATTCAACAGCTGTATTCTATTCTTCCCAAATAATATAAAGAAGAAGAATGTATTGTTCCATTCTACAAACTGAATCCTAAAAGAAAAATAGAAAATAAATTGCAATTAACCTTAAGTAAGCCCACTGAAGATATTAAAACTAAATACAAGATATGTAGGTGTTATCAACTTACTAACATTTTCACTGTTAGTGAAGTTCCTTTGGAACCTCCTTCCTCTACTTTCCAGAATTTTTCCTGAAAATGCTAGAATAAGAAAAATGAAACAACTGGGCCCTTCTCTCATCAAATTTAGAGACACTAGGATTGAGATCATGCAATATGCTAAAAATAATAATGTGAATGTTTAGATTTTTTAAATTTGAATTTATTTAAAGGCACATTGTCACTAATTCCCCTCAAAATACTTCCCCTTGCTTTGAACATACTTATGCCATCATTCCTGATACTGTCTGAAGCAGTTCTGGAAGTACCCTTTCATGAGTTTCTTTAGTTTCACTGTTCTGTCTCCTTTGATGTCCTGAATCAATTCTAAACATTTATCTTTCATGCTCATTTTGACTTTGGGGAAGAGCTAGAAGTTACAGGGCGCCAGGTTCAGTGAGTAAAGTGGATGAGGAAATTCCCACTGATAGTGTTTCCATTATGGTGGAAATGTTCTACAGCCCTGCGTTTCCATTGGAATGGCATGCACCAACAGCATTCACCATATTGCTTTATCACATCTCATAAAGACATTCACTGAAAGGATTTTAAGAACTGCTTCAGAATGTGACAAAAACAATATGATAAGTGTGTTTCAAGCAAGGGAATTAATGGCAATGTGTCTTTTACTACAATAATTATTTTTAAAAGTTAAATGTTCGCCATATTTTTAGATCACACTCACATAATATATACAACTTGATAAATCTAGAGATAAGTGTACACTCATGAAACCAATACCAAAAACTATGTCGTAAGTATCTACCATTTCCAAAGATTCCTCCTGCCTGCCTTTATCATTATCATCACCCTCATGATTGTGCGTGTGCGTGTGCGTGTGTGGGTATGTGTATGTGCATGCATGTGTGTGCATGTTTGTGCGTGCACGTGTGTGTGTGTGTGTGTGTGTGTGTGTGATAAGAACTCTTAATGCACCCTCCTGGGAAATATTTAAGTATATACATTGTGTTTTTAAACATATGTTTGCAACTAGATTTACACCTATTATCCATGAAATTCTTACACAAATATAAATTTGTTGAGACCAAATACATGAATGCTGTGTAATTTAGATATAACAGTTTATTTTCATATAAGAATTTGCTTTCTAATATTTATGCATTAGTTCATCATTTAGATGTGGAGAAGGCTTGTATGAAATGACTAGGCTCTAATGCAGTCTTGCACTAAATTTTAGAAACAAGAATTAGTAGGAGACTTCCGGGAAGATGGCGACCAGGTGAGCAGCAAAACAAAGTTCCTCCCTGATAGAGAGCTCCAGCTCGGGACAGGCTTGGAGTGCGCGAGTGCCGGGACTATGGCCGTGAAGTTCAAACGGAACGTGTTGCTCTGCGGCTGCCTGGGCCACGGCGGTGAGGCACGGGCAGGCCCGTAGCGCTGGGTGCCTGAGGCGTTCGGCACAGCACACGGGCAGCAGCTCGACCGGGTCCACACACCCTGAGGGTGCCCGCGGTGGGCCAGACCATCCCGCCTCCCGACCCTGTGTGGCTCACCGGCGGCTGCGGCCAGAAATTGGTTTTTTGGTGGCTGCAGCGTGGGGCGCACTCGGAGCCCGTGCTCCTCGGGCAGGCTGCGCTAACCTGGGCTGCAGACCAGGGTCCCGCTCCGGTCCCTGTCCCTGCTGCTGGCACCCTCCTTGGCCTGCAGCCTGTGGGCACTGCGGCGGCTGCGATTGGTGACCCCTGAGAGAGCGACGAGGAGACAGATAAGCGCCAGGGAGTGGGAGATCATGGGATTTGGGACCTTTCTGCCTGCACGGATTCCGAGACGGGTGAGCTGATTGCGCGCTGTGACCGACCGGATCACTGAGTGGGGGAGGAGCTTGGTCCCTATGCCTGGAGGGACCCCTGGGTGGGCGGGGGAGCTGTTTACATGCCCCAGCTAGGTCTCTGGGTAGGGAGTAGCTCAGCCCACAAACCAGCATCTCAGCAGCCTTTTGAGTGGAATTCTTAGGAGAAAGATTAAGGGACATTCCCCCGAAGAGAAGGAGCCATTGGAGCAGCCTTTGCAATGGTCCTTTGCCTGCTGAACTGCCTGGGGAATTTATAGCTCAACATATTGAATCTGATATCCAAAACTGGGAAGACAGAAGAACAAAACGCAGTCTCAGAACTCAACCCCACTCAGAACAAGTCCTGGATGCGAGGATATAGGGGAACCAGGAAGCCACATACCTACAAGTTCTGAAACAATTGCATTCGAAATAAAGAAACATCTCCAACAGGCCATAGAAGAGATTAAAGCAGAAATAAGCCACACACCTGCAATTTATGAAACAATTACATCCAAAGTAATGAAACAACTCCATCAGGCCATAGAACACATTAAAGCAGAAATTAGTCACATACCTGCAATCTCAGAAGCAATCACATCCAAAGTAAAGAAACAACTCCATCAGGCCACAAAAGAGATTAAAGTAGAAATATTCTCTCAGACAAAAAATGAACTGAAAACCATAATGGAAAAATTTTCCACACACAAAGAGAAGAAATAGATAAAAGAATAGAAGAAAATAGGAAAAAATGGAAACATTACAAGAGCAATTTAGGAATGAATTACCACGAATGAAACAGGTTCAAAGAGATTGCCAGGAATTGAAAACTTCCACTGAAAGCTGGCAAAACCGCTCAAATGAAGCCAAAGATAGAATTTCAGATCTTGAAGACAGCATGGCAGCTAATGAGAGTGAAAGGAAGGATCTCATAAAGTCATCAAGGATCCAAGAAAAATCCAACAGCTCCAACATGAGGCAAAAAGAAATAATATTCGAGTTATAGGAGTTAGTCAAACAGCAGGAGACAACACAAATGATATAAAAAGAATACTTGCTGAAATAATAGCAGAAAATTTCCCAAACATGGTAAAAGATACTGAAGTACAGTAAATCCAGGCATATAGAACTCCAACGAGCCATAGCCCAAACAAAACCACACACAGACATATAATACTCAAGATCCCAGAAATCGAGCAAAAGAACACAATATTAAAAGCTGCTAGAGAAAAGAAACAGATCACCTACAAAGGAAAGCCCATCAGAATCACAGCAGACTTCTCAACCGAAACCATGAAATCAAGAAGAGCTTGGAGTGAGGTATTACAGATTCTGAACCAGACTGATGTATCCTGCAAAACTATCCTTCAAATTCAATGGAGAAATGAAATATTTCCACGACAAAAAACAACTGAAGAACTTCATGAGTGCCAAACCAGCATTGCAAAAAGCACTAAAAGACATTCTAGACAGAGAAAAATGTGACCACAATCCCAAGAACAACAACAGAAATAAACCCTCAGACAGAACAAGTAGGTAAACAGACAGTAAAAGAAGGAAAACAACAACAAGTAAATAACATGACTAGAATAAGCCAACATATAACCATTATAACCATTAATGTAAATGGCCTCAACTCAAAGGTCAAAAGGAAAAGATTAGCAGAGTGGATTAAGGAACACAATCCAACGATATGCTGTATACAGGAAACACATTTTACTCAAAAGGAAATCCACAGGTTGAAAGTTAAAGGATGGAAAACAATTCTCCATGCAACAGGTCCCCAGAAAAAAGCAGGGGGAGCTATTATGTTTGCAAACAGTGTAAACTTCAAACCAGAAACAATCAAAAGAGATAAACAAGGCCATTACATACTAGCTACGGGAAAGCTGCAAGAGGAAGAGGTAACAATCCTAAACATTTATGCACCAAACAATGGCGCACCAAACTTTACAAGTCAAATCTTAACAGACGTAAAAAATCAAATAACTAATAACACTATTGTAATAGGGGACCTAAACACCCCTCTGACGCAAAGAGACAGGTCAACCGGACAGAAACTCAGCAAAGAAATAACAGACCTGAACCAAAAGTGTGAACAAATGGACTTAGTAGATGTATACAGAGTGTTCCACCCCATATCATCAGAATACACATTTTTCTCAGCTGCACATGGGTCTTTCTCTAAAATTGACCACATTCTAGCCCATAAAGCATATCTACCTAAATGCAAAAGAATTAAAGTTATCCCATGCATATTACCAGAGCACAGTGCAATGAAATTGGAAATTAATGACAAAGAGAACTCCAAAAACCACATAAACACGTGGAAATTAGACAACAACCTACTGAATAACCAATGGGTCACACAAGAAGTTAAAGAAGAAATTAAAAATTATCTACAAATAAGTGAAAATGCAAGTACAACCTATTGGAATCTGTGGGATGCAATGAAAGCAGTCCTCAGAGGGAAATTTATAGCAATGAAAGCATATACAAAGAAAACAGAAAGAGAGCAAATAAATAACCTAATGATACACCTCAAACTCTTAGAAAAAGAGGAACAAGCCAAACCAAGAGCCCAAAGAAGGGAGGAGATTATAAAACTCAGGGCAGAAATTAATGCAATAGAGATGAAGAAAACTCTACAAAAAATTAGTGAATCAAAGAGTTGGTTCTTCGAAAGAGTAAATAAAATTGATAAACCCCTAGCCAGCCTTATCAAAAAAAGAAGGGAAAGATCTCAAATTCATGCAATAAGGAATGAAAAAGAGGAAGTCACTACAGATCCAAAAGAAATACAAAAGATCATTAATACCTACTTTGAAA